>CM049816.1:27495115-27591118 GCA_027422435.1 Schizopygopsis pylzovi
AAAGTGCATTGAACAGTATGTATAAGAATTTTGTATAAATGTAGGTAGAGGCACGTTTTTCAAGAATCTGTGTTGTTTGCATTGCATGTGTCCATTATATGTTTAGTTAATTTGGTCGATTGTAGCAGCACCTAAAATTCACATGAAATCCAATTACCTAATCCAAAACCACTTATATTTATGATTTGAAATCCAATTAAAATCAGATTTATTTTCAGATTTAAAATCAGAAATTGTTTTCATTATTTGGTGTGCAACACCAGACACATTTACACTCAATTTATATCCAACCCAGGTTCATCTGAAAAACATGATTTTGGAGACATATTTGAAAAAATGATGTGTTGACTACATTTTTGTCTTATATATTTTGCAACATTTTTAATGTGAAATGTCTGGTTCTAAAAGCATAATCAATTGTATACAAAACAGATGAATGTGAATCTGCTAATGTTTTATAAAAGTTACTGATTGTGGCAGTTTGGAAATTAAATGTCAGGTCAGTGATGCTGAAAGATTAATTTTCTGTCACGTTTGAAAATAATGTGCCACCAACACTAAATCTGACCATAAACCTAACCAAGAATTTTAACAAAAGCAAACGTGAGATAAATTACATCTGCTGAAGCAACCATGCTATTTTAGCTTGCTTCTACAAGTGTTAGATCTCTTTTATTGTGACTTGTGTTTCATGCGTGTCACAGTTTGTCTTCCTCTGCCTTTGTCTCCTCACCCATATTTGATCCGTCCTGTTCCCCATTATTAGTTAATTAGTCTCCGTCTGTGTCTTGATTATGTCCCAGGTGTTTCCAGTCATGTCTCCCTATATCTAGTCTGTTCTGCCCCATGTTACGGGTGGATTATTGTTAATGTCATGTGTCAAAGCTGTTTGGATGTTCTTCCCCGTGTTCCTGTGTAACCTCCGTTTGTCATTCATTAAATACCTCGTTTGTCACAATCCTCGTCTCCTCGTTCCTGGATCCCCGTGTGAACCGTGACAGAATAATCCACCTTAAAACGACGATGGAATTCGCCGCCGGCGTTCTCGCCCTTATCCGGCGGGATCTCTCATTTGTGGAGTTCGCCGGGGAATTCTGCGGGCTCGCTTCGGTGACGGAGCTCCACGACGCGGCAATCCTCCATCTGTTTCGGCTCGGGGCAAATTACCAGCGCCCTATGGATCTCCCAGACACCACAGGATTGTGTTGGAGAGAGGGGATCTACCGGTGTCTGGGAAGTTACCGGTCCCGAGTCGAAACCAGCCCACGAGTATCTCCGCTGGTCCTGCGGAGCTCTTCTTCGCTGGTCCCGCCCAGCTCGCCTTCGTCTCGGGCGCTTCCCGAGCGCCGCCGCGAGCCCGCGCTTCCCGAGCGCCGAGACTGCGCCCTCCAGTGCCTGCTCCGAGACTGCGCCCTCCAGTGCCTGCTCCGAGACAGCGCCCTCCAGTGCCTGCTCCGAGACTGCGCCCTCCAGTGCCTGCACCTCGCCAGTGCCCTCCAGTGCATGCACCTCACCAGTGCCCTCCAGTGCCTGCACCTCGCCAGTGCCCTCCAGTGCCTGCACCTCGTCAGTGCCCTCCAGTGCCTGCACCTCGCCAGTGCCCTCCAGTGCCTGCACCTCGCCAGTGCCCTCCAGTGCCTGCACCTCGCCAGTGCCCTCCAGTGCCTGCACCTCGCCAGTGCCCTCCAGTGCCTGCACCTCGCCAGTGCCCTCCAGTGCCTGCACCTCGCCAGTGCCCTCCAGTGCCTGCACCTCGCCAGTGCCCTCCAGTGCCTGCTCCTCGCCAGCGCCCTCCAGTGCCGGCTCCTCGTAAGTGCTCATCGATGCCTCCGCTGGTTCCGTCCAGCTCATCGATGCCTCCGCTGGTTCCGTCCAGCTCATCGATGCCTCCGCTGGTTCCGTCCAGCTCTTCAGAGCGCCCCCGAGAGTCAGCAGCACCCGAGCGCCAACGAGAGTCAGCGGCACCCGAGCGCCAACGAGAGTCAGCGGCACCCGAGCGCCAACGAGAGTCAGCGGCACCCGAGCGCCCACGTAAGCCAACAGGTTCCGCTCTGGCCCGGGAGCCCACGCACTCCGCTCCGGCCCGGGAGCCCACGCACTCCGCTCCGGCCCGGGAGCCCACGCACTCCGCTCCGGCCCGGGAGCCCACGCACTCCGCTCCGGCCCGGGAGCCCACGCACTCCGCTCCGGCCCGGGAGCCCACGCACTCTGCTCTGTTCCAGGACCCCACGGATTCCGCTCCGTTCCGGGAACCCCTGCTGGTCCCATCCAGCTCTCCAGAGCCCCTGCTGGTCCCGTCCAGCTCTCCAGAGCCCCTGCTGGTCCCGTCCAGCTCACCTGGGCCCACGCTGGTCCCGTCCAGCTCACCTGGGCCTCCGCTGGTCCCGCCCAGCTCACCTGGGCCTCCGCTGGTCCCGTCCAGCTCACCATTGCCTCCGCTGGTCCCGTCCAGCTCACCTTGGCCCACGCTGGTTCCGTCCAGCTCACCAGGGCCTCCGCTGGTCCCGTCCAGCTCACCATTGCCTCCGCTGGTCCCGTCCAGCTCACCTTGGCCCAGGCTGGTCCCGTCCAGCTCACCTGGGCCTCCGCTGGTCCCGTCCAGCTCACTTTTGCCTCCGCTGGTCCCGTCCAGCTCACTTTTGCCTCCGCTGGTCCCGTCCAGCTTCCCTGGGCCTCCGCTGGTCCTGTCCAGCTCGCCTGGGCCCACGCTGGTCCCGTCCAGCTCACCCTTAGCTCCGCTGGTCCCGTCCAGCTCACCTTTCCCTCCGCTGGCCCTGTCCAGCTCGCCTTCCACGGCTCCTGAGCGCCCCCCTGGGATGGGGAGCTTCCCCAAGAAAATTTTGGGGGGGGGCTACCCTCCATGGCCACCTAAGCTCCCCGATCCGCCATGGCCTCCCAAGCTTCCTGCTCCGCCATGGCTGCCAGAATCCCCGGATCCGCCATGGCCGCCTGAGTCCCCGGATCCGCCATGGCCGCCTGATCCGCCGTGGCCGCCTGAGTCCCCGGATCCACCATGGGTCCCGGAACGGGCACCGCCCTGGAGGTCACCTGTCCGGTCTCCAGGATCTTGTGGCCTCCAGAGTGCCCACCCCCCCCTCCCCTTTCGATGTCGTACGGCGCGGGACGCGCCTATTGGAAGGGGGGGGTAATGTCACAGTTTGTCTTCCTCTGCCTTTGTCTCCTCACCCATATTTGATCCGTCCTGTTCCCCATTATTAGTTAATTAGTCTCCGTCTGTGTCTTGATTATGTCCCAGGTGTTTCCAGTCATGTCTCCCTATATCTAGTCTGTTCTGCCCCATGTTACGGGTGGATTATTGTTAATGTCATGTGTCAAAGCTGTTTGGATGTTCTTCCCCGTGTTCCTGTGTAACCTCCGTTTGTCATTCATTAAATACCTCGTTTGTCACAATCCTCGTCTCCTCGTTCCTGGATCCCCGTGTGAACCGTGACAATGCGACTCATACCCGAGTGCTCCATATCGCAAGTGCTGTACCAGGTGTGCTACTGAGCAAGTTTTATTTTTTTCAGAGAAGTCATACATATGGAGCTGATTATTTGATGCAAACGTCAAAATGAATATGCACTGTGGTTAAAAAGTTCTGAGGTCATAACACAAAAATAAGTATATATTAATAGATAATTACCCCAGTAAACTTAATGTTCATGTGTCTGAACAGTAATAAGTTACTGGCATTTTACTGCAGAAAATTTCAGCTGATTCTGCAGTGAATTGTATGCATAGGTATGTTTTGCCAAATTTGAAGTTTGCAAAAATGTAGGTAAAGGTAAGATTATAAAGAATCAGTCTTGTTTATTTGTTGTATCTGTGTCTGAAATCGTTTGCAGACTTTGATTCATGCAAATGTCAGAGACCAGAAGGGCAAGCATTTGTAGAGAAGCTTTGAGTTCCTTTTTTTTCTTATGAAGTTTGATGAACACTGACCCATAACCCTCTACAGCAGGAGTCGGCAAGTAAGTTTGGCATTGGGCCAAGACAAATTGCCACTAGATGGTGGGCCAGAACATAGTCAATGGATAATAAGTGACTTATTGGAACGCTGGTGTGAAAATGTTTCTTTCCTACCATGTCCACATGATAAGCTAATAACATAGTTGTCAGCATTATAATAGCTGTTTTTGTGGTGCAAATTTAGTTTATGATGAAAATAGCTACGTTTTCGTCAGTTATTTTACCTACAGATCTATGCATTTCTTACAGATTTATGCTCATTCGAAATTAGATACAGATGAAGTAGCACTGTAAGATTACATTATTAAGAGAGCGACTGTGTGTGAACAAGTGATGAAGTACTTGTTTAAATCATGCTTTCAGCTGAAAATATTCAGTATCTAGACTAGAAGCAATGAACAAAGTCCTTGAGAACTATAACTTCCCGCTCATGTCCATTGCTTTCATCATAGCCTTCACATTCTTTCTGATTTAAATGATCCTTCTCTATCAAGCTAGCTAAATATTAACATGTGAATTCTTGCTAAATATGCAGTTATATCAAGCAGTTGGCATGAATTGTACTTGTGATGGTGGTGGAGCGCTCTTGAAGAGAGCAAAAACCACGACGCTCCGACTTTTAAGATTTATTTCAGAACCATCCGCTTTCAAAATAATCTGGCTGCGGGCCAGATATTATTGCTGGCGGGTTAGTTTTGGCACGTGGGCCACCTGTTGCCGACCACTGCTCTACAGCATAGCATTGCCCTCAGGCAACGGAAAGCTTATCGTATGCCCCATGTTCAGTACATGTTTTTTTAAATGATTGCAACCAATTAAAATGTTTGAAAAGTATCAAAGAACAGTCCAATAAGTCTGTAGTCACTATCAAGCACCATTTGAAGACAGGACCTCCTTTTCTGACACATGGTCACAGGAGCACGTGGTTTGAGAAGGCAAGATTTGTGCCGAAACCCGGGAGGAAGGAGGGACACGCTGTCAGAGAGCCCTAGCTGCTGAGGGGGATCGCGTTGCTGAGGAGATCGGGCAGCATGAAGAAGCGGAGACCGCCAGTGGCTGCCCGAGGCAGTGGTGCTGGAGCAATGGAAGAGCAGGTGGAACGGAAGGCTCGCTGCCGTGCTCCTGGGACGAGGAGGGGTGGCTGCCGTCCGAGAGAGAGCGGAGGAGTCGGCGCCATTCACCAGTGGGCCGGAGCCTGCTGCCATCCGCCAGGTTAGGGGAGGAGCAGGGAACGGGGGACTCGCTGCCGGCTGCCCTCAACTGGAGGAGCCATCGCCGTCCGCCAGGAGGCGGAGGAGTGTCAAGCCGTCCACCAAAGATGTCCAGTACCATCACATGGCACCGCGAGTAAGAGCCGCTCAGCTGGTTGAGGACCGAGCGGCAGTGTGTCCGGGAACCGGACCGAGATAGTTTTTTTCTTTCTCTCTCCCCTCTCTCTTCTCTGTCACTCCTCATCCTTCCGTCTCCTTTTCTCTCGCCTCGTCTGTCCTTACCCCCAGGTACACCGCGGCCGCCCTAACGGGCTCCCCCCGGGAGAGGGGGAGGGGGGGGGAGTAGAGCGCAGTCTCGTGGGTACCCCCCGGCCTGCGAGGGGCGATGGGGGTATGTGGCGAGTGGGGCGGGGCTGAGAGCCGTGGGAACGGAGCAAGGCCGGTAGAGTAAATGGTAATGAACGACACCTGCGCCACTCACCGGTCTCGAGTCCCACGGAGGAGCTTCGGAAGGGTTAAATGAGGACTGACGACAGTGGAAGACGAGAGAGGACCAGGCCTGGATTTTAGTTTGTGTTTTGTGTGCGGCAGTCGTCCGTGAGGGGCTGCCGCTTTTCATTTGTGTTTGTTTATTTTATTATTAAAGTCTTTTAATGTTCGCCGGTTCCCGCCTCCTTCTTCCCGTATCTACTAACTTCATTACAGTCAGGTTTTATGAATTTTATTTTATGAACGTTGTGCAATAAGGGGCAAGGAAGCAGGGGTCCATGGCTTCCATTCCTTACCAGGATTTCCCATTAACAATACTTACAGAAACACCCAAAGTGATGTGCAAAAAGTGTAACGTGCACCTCTGTTTCACAGCAGAGAAGAGGTGCTTTTTGAAGTTTCACACTGAGTAAAATCTCATTCCATGAAGTACATGATATGACATGCCACACTACATCAGGGCTGGGGAACTTTGGTCCTGGAGGGCCACTGTCCTGAAGAGTTCACTCCAACCCTAATCAAACACATCAGAACCAGCTAATGAATGTCTTTTAAGATCACTAGAAAGCTACAGGCAGGTGTGTTTGATTAGGGTTGGAGCTAAACTCTGAAGGACAGTGGACCTCCAGGACCAAAGTCTCCCAGCCCTGCACTACAATTCAAACCTACGTCGGTATCAATTGTAATATATAAATGTGTCTCAAGTCTTTTTCCCTTTTCACTTAATGATTTCTTGACATTTTTTGACAGATTTGTGATTTTGTATTGCTCTTTGAACATTGTTTTATGAATTATGATATGTGAATGGAGAATTTTCTCCGTGATTCTGCACCAAAAAAATTTATTGGGATGGGAGGTGAGGTGTGGTAAAAAAAAAGGTTATATCAATAAAATGTTCCCAAATAAACCAGAACATTATAATGAAATAATTTTTTATCATGTACCATCAAAATATATGCAATTGCGAGACATACACTTTGAAAGAAAGTGTAGTTGGTATATTTTCACATTTTGAATTCATTATACTAAGTATTATGATAACAAATCTGTGCTTTTCAAAGACTAGTGTGATATCGGCACTATGTAGTGAATAGTGAGTAGAGTGAATGAATTAGTTTTTGAACACAATATATGCAAGGATGTGTAAAGTGCTAAACTGCCTGTGACTCTTATATTGTCTGATGTACCTCAATAGTTTAATTCCATGACAAAATGTCATGAACAGTTTTCCTTTCTCCTTTTCCAAACTGACAGCTACTGTACATCAGTCTCTTGGCATTGTTCTTGGCTTGTGCCATCACTATGGCAACCAATGTAGATATACTAGACATTGACTGCATTGTCTGAACAAATGGACTTGATTCATCACTTCCAAAATGACAGCATAGGCAATCAGTCCTGCAAATCAGATTTAAAATAAAATTGGAATTGGATGTAGTATGAACAAAGCACTTGGTATCCTCTTCAAAAGCAAAGCAAAGCAAAGCGACTTTGATTCTTAGAAGGCAATGACAGACATAAGGAGACACTTCAAGATTACATAACATAGTTAGAAATAGGCAGGGGGCATTCAAACCGAAGGAGAGAGGTGTAAGCGATTAATTAAGGCCACTGGAATCCAACAATACCATCCATCTCAGAAACGTATGCAAATGTATATTTTACACCAATGTTGAACAGCAGATATTTTACTGCAGTGAGCTTCAAAGAGGGCATTTGAACTTGGGTGCATATGAATGCTTAAACCCGTTTTTCTAAATCTCTCTACCTAACCATCGGTCACGCACATCTGCCATGTTTGTAGTTCTTTAACACATTTTATTCTCATTTTTAGTTCTGGGCAGTGTTGGGGGTAATGCATTACAAGTAATGCGAGTTACGTAATAATATTACTTTTTTTCCAAGTAACTAGTAAAGTAACACCAGTTTTTTTTCATTTATTGACTGACAGTGCTCTGTGTGAACATGATATTACTGTAGTTCTAAACTAAATGTGAATGTGTATTAATTCATCCCACTCGCAAAAAAATGATTTAGTATTCATCAAAATGAATTAAAACTCAGAAAATGACGTAAACCTGCAATAATTAAATACAACACAAATGTATCTAATCCCATTTTATCAACCAATGTCTTTGCTGCTGACCTTTGATGATCCAGTTCAACCAAACTAATAAGCAAAAACATCTTCAGATAAACAAACAATTTTGCTTTTTTTTTTTTTTTATTGCTCAAGAGTGTTGAACCTTCTTTTTCTGCATTCTACTGTACAGACGTGATTTACTCTTCCTTCAGCCTGAGGTTTAGTCATTACACTTTTTGGTGTGAAAGGGCTTTTACATTTGCTATTAAAATAACTTATTGTATTAAAAACAAACAATCAAGCCCTTCTCCTATTAAAAAGTAACGCGAAAGTAATGCAAAAGTAATCACATTACTTTCCATAAAAAGTAACTAAGTAGCGTAATTAGTTACTTTTTCAGGGAGTAATGCAATATTGTAATGCATAGCTTTTAAAAGTAACTTTCCTCAACACTGGTTCTGGACTCAATCCTTTGCCAATGTGCAATGGATTGTGGCCTAAATTAGATATTAGAGTGTGCATGGATCCACACTTTAAAAATCGACCTGAAATAGAAGACCATCCAGGGATTTTTGCCATACACTTTTCAAGATACAATGCCTTGGGACACACTTATTTGAATCTCACATACTATTTAGGATGGATAATATGAACATTGGGATGCAGGGTATGTATCAGAGATGGACTTAACATTTCAAGATACCAACTTTCAAGGCTCTACCAGTTGAGAAATTGCAACAGTCGACTTGGATTGAGTGCCTTGATAACCCTTGATCACATTACAGCCTTGACGTCACTGAATTTCTGTCAGAGTTGTGCGACAGTCAATCATTGTTTGTAGAAATTATAGAAATTAATGAGAAGTGCCACAATCTGAATTATATCTACATTTACATTTAGCAGACACTTTTATCCAAAGCGACTCACAGTGCATTCAGGCTATACATTTTTTTTGTATGTTCCCTGGGAATTGAACCCACAACCTTTTGCGTTGCTAATGCAGTGCTCTACCACTGAGCCACAGGAACAAATCTAATACAAAATCCAACATGACTTTCACTTATAAAACATATTTTCACAATATATCTTGTGTAAACTCTAAAAATAGGTCAATCCAAAACAAATATTTAATGGCAAACATGTTGAAGATTAGCCAAAAGACTGTCGATTCTTTAAATGATAAGCTTTTTTTCCCACAAAAGCAGTTTAGGCAGCGCATTAAAGCCTCTCCTCTATTGATATCCATCCAAAAAGGCTTCTGCTTTCTTTCCCTGTGTACCGCAGTGTCAGGGCCATTCACGCAGAAAGCCTTTTCAAATGTTTTTTTCTGTGTAAACGTGCATTAGAAGGATTTGTTTTGACCATAGTGCTCACATCTCGCGCGTTTTGCAGCATCTTGTGAATGAAAATGTAAAAAAATAACAGCGTTTAAAACATTTAAAACACTTGGTCTTGAGTCTTTATGGTTTTTTTCCCATTCCCCTGCCCACGTGTCAGATTTTTCAAAGCACCCTAAGGCTATGCCTTTTTTATTATTTGCTAACATTGGAGGCTTACCATAAACCAGCTTTATATTTACGGATTGTATTCATACAACACACAACACTGATAAATACTTCAAGTACTGTACATAAAGTACATGAACCAAATTTAATTTGGTGACGACAGTGGATCCTTGTTTGGAAACAACACTAAAACATTTACAAAACATTTATTTCAGCTGCAAGTTAGTTTCAGAGTACATTCCTCTAAAGTTCCTCTAAAATGTGGGGCTTTGTCACTATACTGTCCTCGCAACTACGTTGCTCTGAAGAAGCTCGACAGTTCGCTAACAAATGCACACGAAGCAATTTATTCTTTCCAGAATGTTTACTTCTTTTGCTCTTCCTTTTTATTTTTTGTAAAACTGAAATACAATAAAACAGAAATGAAATTACAAATTGTACATTAATTCCTTGATATGTATGAATATGAAAGAGTACAGTTTGCACATGCGTATACATGTGATGGAAATCTTGCTCCCATTATCATATCTATTACAACTTTCACCTTTAAGGAATAACATTGTCTCAACATATAACACTCTACAGATTGACTCAAACTAGTCAATTACTTACAAGTATATCTTTCTCCAAGGCAATGATCGTTCGCGAGCAGAACTGAAACCGTTGCTGCACGTTGCCTGTTGCTGCACTAATTAAACAATGCGTGTATACGGAGGAGAAATAAACTGAAATATTGAAAATGGCCTGTAGATGTCACCCTTACACCATGACCAGACAATGGGCAGAACACTCCTCGTCTGGTATAATTTTTATACCATATTACTTTTATAGCAACATTTACAATTTGAATATGTTTACAAATGATCAAGTTATTTCTCACAGGACAGAAGAACAACTATGCTTGAAATGGGCCTAAGATATACTTTAACAGTCTCTTGTTTAATTGTTTTCACTTCAATTTTCCGAACTTTCCCATCGGCACTTGGAATGACCTTTGTAACAAGTCCCATTGGCCATTCATTGCGTTTTACTTGAGGGTCTTTCAACAACACAACATCTCCTTCTTGAACATTTGGTTTCTCGTCTGTCCATTTTCTCCGTGTCTGGAGAGTAGACAAGTATTCCTGTTTCCAACGTTTCCAGAATGTATCTGCAAGACTCTGGACTTACTTCCATTGACTCTTGTAAATATCCTTAATGTTGAACTCTCCAGGAGGTGCAGATGTTGCATAAGCCTTTTGAGTTAATAACATTGCTGGAGTAAAAATCTCAGTTTTTTCACCGTCTGTAGAAATAGGAACCAAGGGTCGTGCGTTAATTATAGCTGCTATTTCAGCCATCAGTGTAGTGAGAATCTCATTTGTAAGTCGAGTGTTTGCTAACAGCATTGCGTCTAGAATGCGTCTGGCTATACCTATCATTCTCTCCCACACTCCTCCCATGTGAGATGAATGGGGTGCATTGAATGTCCAGGTACATCCATGGTCCAGTAGGTCATTCTGAATCTCAGGATCTTCAGTATTGATTTTGAGTTCCTTGCAAGCTCCTATAAATTTTGTGCCTCTGTCAGATCTGAATTGCTTGACAGGCCCACGCAGACACAGAAACCTTCTTAAAGCATTTATGAAGCTTGAAGATGACATAGATTCGAGTTTCTCTAAGTGTACTGCTCTGGTACATAAACAAGTGAACATGACTGCCCACCTCTTACTTTCTGCACTGCCTCCCCGAGTGCGGCGTGACAGAACATTCCAGGGCCCAAAAACATCAAGTCCTACATAAGTGAACGGTGGGGCCACAACTAGTCTGTCTGTGGGGAGATCTGACATTTTCTGTTCTTGCAATGGTCCTTTTATGGGAGTTTTTTACAGATGACACAGCCTTTGATGAAGTTGGAGACACGTTTCTTAGCTCTGATGATCCATAAGCCAGCTGTGCGTAGTGCACCTTCTGTAAAGTGACGTCCTTGGTGAACTACCTTCTCGTGGTAGTGTTTGATCAAGAGAGTGCTTATGTGATGATTGGCTGGGATGATCAGAGGATGTTTCTCCTCGTTTGTCATGTCTGCGTTTGACAAGCGTCCTCCCACTCTAATTAGTCCGTGCTGATCAAGGATGGGATTCAGACTCTTAATAGAACTTTGACTAGAGATCTTTTCGCCATTGTACAAAGACTTTAACTCTTCTTGGAAGATCTCTTGTTGGACACATTTGACTATGGTTGTTTCTGCTAGTGCAAAATTCACTGTACACTGCGCAATTTTGCAACGATGCCAGCCTGCACATGAACCTTTTTGTGTGTTGCTGGAAAATGTTTTGGCAGTGTGAATAAGTGCAGCTACACCTCTCACAAGGGATTTCCAACTGGAAAAACTGCTGAATCTATGTGATCCTAGCTGACATGTATTGATCGTCGTCACTAAGGATGTTATCTCAGGACGAACTTCACAGTCAGATTCTGGGTCAATTAAACTGAAAACTTCAGGTTCAGTGTGTTCATTACACAGGTTTGACGTAGTAATGCTGGACCTGAGAACCAGTTTGTTTTCTGTAGTTCAGCAGCTGGCACTGGTCTAGTGGCGTGGTCTGCTGGGTTCTGACTTGTAGCAATGTAATGCCATTGTTCCGGGTTGGTTGATTTTCGGATTCGTACAACTCTATTAGATACATAAACAGAGAATCTTCGAGAAGCATTGTTAATGTATCCTAATACAATTTTACTATCAGTGTAGTATTTCACTGAATGCAGTTCAATGTCCATTTCACTGGTTGTCAATTCTGCGAGTTCAACTGCTAAAACAGCTGCACATAACTCCAAACACTGTATGAGCTGGTTTTGGAGCCAGCTTTGATTTGCCCATTATAAAGCCTACATGACAATGACCATTCTCCTCTACTACTCTGAGGTATGCTACAGCAGCTATTGCTACAGTAGAAGCATCAGAGAACATGCAAATCTCCTTTTGAACAGTAGAAGTCAGTGACACTGGTACATAAGGTCTGGGAACACTAAGTGTTTCAATATGAACTAAATCATCAGTCCATACTCTCCACTGAGTTTCTCTGTGTGCTGAGAGAGGTGTCCCAATCGCATTGGTCTACAGAAAGTTCTCGCACTAATGCTTTTCCTTGTATGGTTATGGGGGCCACAAATCCCAGTGGATCATAAAGACTGTTCACAGTAGCTAAGGTTCCTCTTCGTGTGAATGGCCTCACTACTTTTGACACTTGAAAAGTGAAACTGTCAGACTGTAGATTCCAGCTTACTCCTAAACTCCTTTGAAGGGGTAACGGGTCAACACCGAGAACTAGATCCTTTAGATTGTTAGCTCTCTCTTTTGCAGAAAATGCCTCCACAACTGAATTTCTGTTTGATGCCAATTTATGTAGTTTGAGGTTTGACTCCGCTAGCATTTCTCTAGTTCTTTGCAAGAGACTAACTGCTTCAGCTTCAGAAGAAACTGAGGTGAGTCCATCATCAACATAGAAGTTCCTCATGACAAACTGTTTTGCATCTTCTCCATACTCTTCCTCTCCTTGATTCACTGTTCGTTTTAAGCCATAGATAGCTATTGCCGGAGACGGACTGTTTCCGAAAACGTGTACTTTCATTCGGAATTCTGTAATGTCCTTGCTAGTGTCATTATCTTTGTACCATAGAAATCTTAAGTAGTTTCGGTGATCCTCTCTAACTACAAAAGAATAAAACATTTGCTGTATATCAGCATTAATTGCAACTTGTTCTTTGCGAAAACGCAGTAACACACCCAAAAGTGTGTTATTCAGATCAGGGCCGCTAAGCAAAACATCATTCAATGAGATGCCTTGATAAGGTGCGCTTGAATCAAAAACCACTCTGATTTGCCCTGGCTTTTGTGGGTGGTAAACGCCAAAGGTCGGCAGGTACCAACACTCCTCGTCTTGGGTTAATGGAGGTGCTGGTTCTGCTTGATCATTATCAAAGATATTTTGCATGAAATTAACAAAATGATTCTTCATCTCAGGATTTTTTTGAAAGGAGTGTTGTAAAGAAAGGAAACATTTTTGTGCCAGCGCTCTGTTATTTGATAGTCGACGTCGGTTTGAACGAAATGGCAGTGGTGCCACCCAGTGGTTTGTTTCATCGACATACATTTCTTCTTCCATTATTCGAAGAAACTCACCATCTTCAATAGACGGCGCAGATTTGTCATCATTAGGAGTTCTAGCGAACACACTATCATCTGAACTCTCTGTTGGAACGCCTAGGTAACATAGTGAAGCTGTACAACCTTCTTGCTTAGGAGCACTGAAAGTGTCTTTTATTTTCATGTAGTTCGTGCAAGGTTCGAACAGAGATGGTCGTCCATTTAATAGCACATTTGTTTTGAAAGTGCTCATATCCATTGGCTTATGAGCTCCTCCTAAGCACACTTCTCCGGCTATAACCCAACCTAAATCTAGTCTCTGGGCATAAGGCATGTTAAGAGGTCCATTGATTTGCTCACGTATTTTATGAACACTCAATATATCTCTACCCAACAGCAGAATTATTGATGCATCAGGATCGCATTCTGGAATCTTGTCTGCTACAGATTTCAGATGAGGGAAGTATTGTGTGACATCAGGTGTTGGAATTTCAGATCTGTCATCAGGCATCATATCACATTCAATGAGTTTAGGAAGTTCTACCTGAGTTTTCCCATCGATGGACTGAACTATGAAGCCAGATGCTCTGCGTCCTTTTTTCTCCATAGTACCGGAGCATGTTTTTAAGGTATATGAGAATGACTCTCCTGTGATGCCAAAGGCATTGAAGAACTTTGACTTGGCCAACGATCGATTGCTTTGATCATCCAATACTGCGTACATCCTCACAGCACTTTGAGGCTTGCGACAAGGATATACTGTCACCAAGCAGATTTTAGAACACGATCTGGGCTTTATCACACTTCCACAGATTTCTGTGCACTTGGATATAATAGCCGTCGACATTGTCTCTTTCCTCTCCCCGCCTTGCTGGCTCACTCCCGTAGGTGGTTCTGTAACCCAGGGAGCTGGACCGGGATGCAGTGCTGTGGTATGCTCCTCACTATTGCATTCTTAGCACGTTATGCTGAATTTACAGTCCTTTGCATAATGCTGAGTGGTTAAACAACATCTAAAACAAATGTCATTTTATTTCAGGTATCTTTTACGATCATCTATGTGTCTACTTCTGAACTCACGACACTTGGACAACGGATGAGGTTTGTTATGAATTGGACACTGACTATCTGGTTCGATCAGTTGCCTTTCAGGGCTTTTCCTTTGAAAGACTCTATGCACTGTTGACACGTCTGTCTTTCTGACTGATACAGATGAACGATTACTGTACTTTGCTGCAGACATTTCTGCTTTTGCAGAAGTTTGGCTGTTGCTTAATGAGAATGTGAAACTTGGATCATTCTTGATCTTGGCTTGACTAACAATGAATCTGGTGAAGAAACTGAATGGCGGAAAAGAAACATGGTAATCTTCCTTGTACTTGGAGCCTTGAGCAATCCACTTATCCTGCAAACCATACGGCAGCTTTTCAATGATTGGTTTAACTCCACGGGCAGTATCCAGATAAGCTAGTCCTGGCAAGCGGCCTCCTGACTTTGCTGCATCAATTTCTAACAAAAGGTCTCCAAGCTCTCTCAACTTCTCCTTGTCTTTGTTAGAGATTTTAGGAAAGTTCTCCAGTTTCTTTATCAAAGCATCCTCAATGACCTCAGAGCTACCATAGCATTCTTCCAACCTATGCCATGCCATCTGAACACCTAGTGCGGGATTATGGGCATGCACTGACCTGATTCTCTTTGCCTGTTGTGAAGATTCTGGTCCGAGCCATTTTACGAGCATGTCCAACTCCTCCCTAGCGGTTAGATTGAAGTCTCTTGTCACGCTCTGAAATGAGGTCTTCCACGCCCAATAATTTTCTGGACAGTCATCGAACGTCAGTAGCCCGCTACTCACTAATTCCCGTCGTATCAGATGTCTTGTTAAGTCAGTAGTCTCTAGCGGTCTCATTGGATAGTCTCTGAGAGAGGATTCAGGAGAGTTTGCATAGTGTGTGGAATGCTGTGGAGCACTATAGCCTTTGCTGTCTCTTACACTCACTTTTGGTTTTGAGACTTTAACTGTGTTACTCTGATAGAGATGAAGAAACCTAGGAGCTCCCGGAGTAAACTGAGGGCACGTAGAACCTGGAACCTGCTGTGATGCTTGAGATATGGACTGCATGTGAACCTGTTCCTGGTTCTCTTGAGTCACAGAATGAGTCTCCACGTAGTCGTTGGTTCTTTGTGCTGCATCTTGAATAGCCAATTCTGAGAAATCCTTAAGCTGTTCCTCTGATTCAACTGCGGCTTCGTAAACTGCTGCTTCAGCCGAAGCTGCAACTGCTGCCCTTTGTTTTTGTAACACATGCAAATTAGCTTCTAATTCTGCTTTCTCTTTCACAATTTTTGCCTCTTTTTCAGCGTAAGACACCTCTGCACGTGCCGCTTTGGCTTTTGCTCTAGCACGAACAGCTGCTGTACTGGCGGATGATCTACTCGAGCGTGAAGAATATCTGGAGCCGGACACTTGCGATCGCGTCTCTACACATCGCTGGGCAGTTTCAGCATTCTTGTCTGGATCCATCTTGTTTTCATGCAACTGAATTCTTCAAATTTTTTGTCCACAGGGTTGTGCAGCGTAGTAAATACAGCTCTTGTAATCTTGCTTGTTGCTTCGTTACTTTTTTACTATACTGTCCTCGCAACTAAGGCTGCAAAGACAGTTAGCTAACAAATGCACACAAAGCAGTTTATTCTTTACAGAATGTTTACTTCTTTTGCTCTTCCTTTTTATTTTTTGTAAAACTGAAATACAATAAAACAGAAATGAAATTACAAATTGTACATTAATTCCTTGATATGTATGAATATGAAAGAGTACAGTTTGCATGTGCGTATACATGTGATGGAAATCTTGCTCCCATTATCATATCTATTACAACTTTCACCTTTAAGGAATAACATTGTCTCAACATATAACACTCTACAGATTGACTCAAAATAGTCAATTACTTACAAGTATATCTTTCTCCAAGGCAATGATCGTTCGCAAGCAGAACTGAAACCGTTGCTGCACGTTGCCTGTTGCTGCACTAATTAAACAATGCGTGTATACGGAGGAGAAATAAACTGAAATATTGAAAATGGCCTGTAGATGTCACCCTTACACCATGACCAGACAATGGGCAGAACAGTCACATATTATTGAGAGGTGTTTTTGGTTAACTGGATGCTAGGTTACCTCACTGTCATATAAGACAGCATTGGCCATTTGAATGCCCATTGCAGCCAAACCTTCCACAACAAAATCAACTGCCTGTCTGCTATCTGTTTCTTGGCTAACACTCATAGCATAAACTGACTGTTACAGCAACTGGAGTGCTTCACATGAACAAAGTCTGTACTTTGGTTAACTATAACCTTATTTCAAGGCTCTGCTGTTAGTTTTCAAAGAATAAAAGCATGAGTTTGAACCGAGAGACTGTTGCTGAGTACTGTCATAACACCTAAGGTTCAGACTCATTAGCATCAGGGTGTCTTTACACTCCCACCATGACACATATATCATTAACACTCCTTGTGAAAGACACATTCACAGGCAGCATAAAGGTGCATTAGAAATTATAAAATGCCCTTAAGATGTCACATTTTCTTTGCTTTTTAATTTAAAATCAATAAACTCTTTTGAATGGTAGGTTGTGTGAGAGTGTATGAGACATCTCATGACAGCCTTCCCTTCAATGTGATTTGCTTAATTTATTCCCTCTTTGGAACACTTGATTCTGATTGGTCAATTGCAACATTCAAATATATTATGGCTGCATATTTAATAAAAATCCAACCAAAATTGCGATATGGCTTAGTGTGAGAATTAAATCACTGAACTGAGAACAGAACTTTATGAGCTGTAGAACTCCGCCTATGCCGGTCCCAAGCCTGGTATGCAAAAGGAGGTGGGTTGGGCGTTGGGCTAAGCAACCCGTCCCTGCAAAATCAGAATCAATTATAAATTCTACAAAATATTTTTTTAGAATTAATCAAATCAACCAAAATCAGAATCAATTTCTACAAAGCAAACAATTTATAGGAAAACAGCAAGAATAAATGGAAATTTTGGTCTAAAAAGTGGGATTCCGGCTCTGAGTAATATGACTGCATTGGAACAAACAGGCAGCGGTGTCCGATACCAGAAACTATTTTGTGGAATGTAAGAACTATAACAAAGCGGACAACTCGCTCAGTTACTACAGGCATTCGACGACTACCTGCTGGACATCCTTGGTGTCATCGAGGTCAGATGGGTGACAAATGGCCAAATTAGCAGTGATGGCAACACCATCTTGTACACGGGTCATGAAGAACAGCACGAATGTGGAGTAGGCCTTATCCTTAGCAAGCGAGCGACAAAAGCCTGTCAACGATTGGATCATCACTGCCCTTTTTGCCCATGGACACGTCAAAGCGAGCGTGGTACAAATTTACGCACCAACGGACAGTGTGGATGACGTGGCAAAGGACGACTTTTACGAAAAGCTCCAAGACGTCGTTGACGACATCTCAAATCACGACCTGAAGGTTGAACAAGTGGTAGATGGAACATTTCCAGGAAGCATTCTATCAACCAGACCCGACCACCACGTATGACTTCGATGTGGAGGATACCCAAGAGGAGCTTCAGGTAAACTCTGGTGACATCACAATCGAGGAAGTGAAGATCGCGTTCAAAAGACGGCTGACTAGGATGAAATAACGACGGAGATCTTGAAGTACGGAGGGCTGCCCATGGCGGAGAAGCTAACGTCGCTCTTTAACAAATGCTAACGGAATGGCAAATCCCAGAGGACTGGTGCAGGAGTGCCATAGTTAAGATCCCCAAAAAAGGCAACATCTCCGGGTGTACCAACTGCGGGAGCATCACCCACCTCTTTGTGCCTGGAAAGGCGTTCTGTGTGGTCCTCCTCCGGCGCCTGCGGAGTGCTCATCGAGCAGTGCGTCGAATACGTCATCCGTTAGCCATCAACTTCGTAGACTTCAAGAAAGCCTTTGATAGCATCCACCGTCAGTCCCCTTGGCAGATCTTGCATTTGTACTGGAGGCCTTTGACACCATCTTCAAGGATGGTACCTATGATCGAGCCGCTGCATCAAGACCGGGAATGGCCACACAGACTGCCACTGGGGTTAGGCAAGGATGCATCCTGTTCCCTCTCCTTTTCCTCGTCGCCCTCGACTACGTCATACAGCGAGCTGGAGCATGCATTGGGGCCAGCATTTACTGGTCCGAACTTGATCGTCTCAGCGACTTGGATTTCGCAGATGACATCGCCCTGATTGAAGAAGATGAACCAAAGATGCATCATGCCACGACAGCACTGGAAGAAGTAGGCAAAGTTGGCCTCAAGATCAGTGGCAATAATTCCAATATCATGTACGTGAGCAACACGGCCCAGACATGGGGAGTCACAGTCAGGACACAGCAATTGGAGGAAGTAGAGAAGTTCACCTACTTCGGTGGTGTGATCTCCCAGAACGGCTGTTTTTCGGAGGATGAACAAGATCTGGTCCTTGCCATCCATCTGATTGAAGATCAAGCTCAGGCAATTCTCCCCAATCGTAGTCCTGACAGCCATTTACTCCAGTGAGACCTGGAAGGCATCAAGAAGCATTAACAGGCTTGACGTCTTTCAGCAGAGGTGCCTGTGCCGAATTCTGAAGATCCATTTTTATGATCACATCACCAATGATGGGGTACTTCGAAGGAGTGGCGTGTGCAAACTTCAAAACATCGTAGCCCATAGAAGACTCCGACTGGCCAGCCACATCCTCCATATGAAGAACAACAGGATCCCCAAGACGGCCATGAGATGGGTAACTCTTGGCGCCAAATGACCATGAGGACACCACTGGAACACCTGGTGAAGAACGTTCCTACAAGATCCGAAGAAGCTTAACATGGCATGGGACAACGCCGTAGCTCTCACCCAAGACGAAGCTGATGGAGAATGATTGCTGCCCGATATGCTATATAGCATGGGAGTCTAAGTAAGTAATATGCTGTAAATGTAAAACATAACCAATTCAAATAATTATTAGGTGTTTTAATAACAACATCACATGACATCATTGTTTGATTATGAAAATTAATTGGTGAATAATTAATAATCGCATATGATGCGATTTCAAGTTTTCCTTTCTCTTTGGAGTGTTACAAGCTTATAGATAAGATCCCCGAAGTTGCATAGACTAAAGTTTCAAAACCAAAGAGATATTCTTTATCAAAGTTAAGACTGCCACCCCCCTAAAATGGCTCATTCAAACACGCCCCCACATGCCTACGTCACGATGTGGATATATTTGCGTACTGTTCACGCAAAGAAAGAAGACAGCAACTGAGCTACAACAGAACAACAATGCATTTTATGGACGACCGTTTTGTGAACCGCAAGACTTTGCAATGACAATCTGGCATTTCTTAATCAGCGACTGTATGTTTTGTTGTTAGTTTAAGTATTTGCTATTGACTGTTCAAATATGGAGTTGTGTGTGTGTGTGTGTGTGTGTGTGAGAGAGAGAGAGAGAGTCACAGAGAGAGAGTCACAGCGAGAGAGAGAGACGCAGCGTTGTTTGTGTAAGAGTGGCAGACATAGTCACACAACCGCGGCTTGTTTGCAAACACATACAAGCTTCATCTGTCACATGACTCTGTTTCCCACTTGGGCTTGAACTGATGGTAAAACTGAGGACATTATTAACTGTCTTTACATTTATTTTGAAAGCTAAAGCTCGTGATTATGATAAGGGGTGTTACATTTCCAGTGGTGGTCAGTAACGAAGTACAACTACTTCGTTACTGTACTTAAGTACATTTTTCAAGTATCTGTACTTTACTGGAGTAGTTTTATTTTGAGTAACTTTTACTTTTACTTCACTACATTCCAAAGCATAAGATCGTACTTTTTACTTCACTACATTTCATAAAACATATCGTTACTCACGTGATACATCACGTGCTCCGAGACGCAGAAGCGGTGTCTGATTCATGAACAAACTGATTCTTTTCAATGAACCTGTTCAATCGGTTCGCAAATCGCAACAAACGATTCTTTCACGAATGGCATTGATCCGATGGCAGCTGTTCTCGAGTCGAAAACTCACTGATTCAAATGATCCGTTTAGAGGGAGTCTTCTTCAGTGAACTGAACTCACAAGTAAAGAACCGGGAGATCTCGTGAGCGCGCGCTACTGATGCTGTGAAAAGTACGTTACTAATGTCGAATTTTAGAATTAATTATTGTAACTGAAAATAATATTTAGGTCAAAACTGTAAGTTGTTTGTGACCTAAATCTGCTGTAAAGGGTGATCTATTTAAGCCCACTGAAATGCTTGAATGCAGACAGATCAACATCAGTGTCTCTAACGTTATGTTTTAAGTCAAAAAACAAAACATTAAAATAACACCGATTAACTAAAATAACTCATGCACGTTCATATTCCCCGCTGCTGTAACGTTAACAGTTTTATTAAAATGCTATGCATTTAGACCTATGTGATGTCTGTTTTTATATTGTTTATCAACAGTATACATTTTTATATTGTTTAGATCAACTAGCCGAGTAGACAGATATGAATGTTTATTCATAACCATACTGAAAATAAATAAATATTGTTAGCTGATGCTAACTGTCTAGCTAACAAGCTTGCTGGTGCTAAGTTGAGGAAATTTCTAGATATAAAGTCCAAATATCTTTATTCAGCCACCTGAAAAAAAATCATTATGAAAATATAATTAGATTTTCCTTAAAATGTTCTTCCTAATTTCAGGCCTAATTCTCATGTCATATATAACTGACGTTCTGCAAAACAACAAGTTCTAAAACACTTTTTTCTTCCTGGTGAAGATTAGATGGTGAAATCTGTTTTCTCTCAGGTACATGACAGTGTAAGCTTCACAGTGAACATTACTACATCACTCTCATCAACGTACCATATCAACAACATATATATCTGACTCTATATAGTGGTTATTTTGGGAAAAACCCAGGTATTTTGGGCAGTAGGATTATAAAAATATGTGCTAATATAAAATTAAATAAAGTAGTCTATATAAAATTGCAAAATAAATCTGTCTATCAGTACTTTTTTACTTAAGTACATAAAAAATTGAGTACTTTTGTACTTTCACTCGAGTAAAATTGAAAAAGCAGTACTTTTACTTTTACTGGAGTAATATTTTACTATACGTATCTGTACTTTTACTCAAGTACTTGATCTGTGTACTTTGTCCACCACTGTACATTTCCGACTCGTGCTTGTAATGTTCATCCAATCACAATGCACTGGGTCAGCTGGCCAATCAGAGCAGACTGTGCTTGTCAGAAGGAGGGACTTTGTAGAAAACAATGCGTTTGAGAGAGGCAGGGCAAAGAGGAACTACAATAATGTACAGTATTTGAAAAATAATGTGTTTTCTGAACATTAAAGCATGTCAACATATTCTGTTACACCAAATACACAAATGATCTTTAAAAAAATAAAACATTATATATATATATATTGTTGATTTTGATTGCTTCCATTGTCCTCATTTGTAAGTCACTTTGCATAAAAGCGTCTGCAAAATGACAATGTAAATATATATATATAATACACAAATAATATTTCCCATTTGAATTTAGTTTTATTAAAATAACTTAAATAAAAATGAGTATAAACTATATAGACATACTTAAAAAACTAAAACAACTAGCACAAATTACAAAAATATAACAAAATTGCTAAAACTCAACATTAACATTTACATGAAAGAAAAACTATCATATCATATGTACCAGTGTTACTAAAATAACACTGGCACAGCAAAACTTGAGCTTTTTTAAATCGCATTTTAATTCGTAATAGCAATATATTCAGTATACACCTTGTGGTTTCAAAAACCTACAGAATTCGACAGGAATGCTACAGAAACCAAAATTTTGCTGTCTGACATAAATAAAGTTGTTTTACGCTTTAAAGACCTTATAAAAAGAAAATAGAAATTATACACAATTATTTAGAAATGATACACTTAGAATGGTGTAAATATCATCAATATCATAAAAACTTTATTTAATATTTGTTGAAGCCTGTGATTGGCTGATCTGTGTAATCTCTACTCCCACTTATGTAGAGTGTGTCCAATGGATGGTGTTGGACATGAAATTGACGTATTATAAAAGGACCGTGAATTTGCATCAGGCAAAATGTACGATTCACCACCCACGGTTTGGAAAAAGCTGATTCGATGTCGTCCTGGGACTTTTTTGCTGTTTACAGAGACTAGGGATTTTATAATGACAGGAGTGATTTCTCAAGACGCCTATTTCAGTGATAAGTGATAGGTAATAGGGATACATTAAGCAAGGGCTGTTTTCACTCTGGTGCCTTTTAATTAATAGAAACTGAAAGTGGAGACACAAAAAGCAATGGAAAGAAGTGGGGGGGGTGGCTGGCTCAGATAATGTCACAAGTAGAATTCAAACATGCAAAAATCCCTCTGCGCATTCTGTACCCTGGAGGTCACTTCTATAACAGAATTCTTGCTAATTTTTGTTGATTTCTCTGCTTCTATCAACTAGGTATCTCCTATGGTGCAAATCGCTATCCCTAATAATGCTATACAAAATATTTACTAAATGAAAACGTTCGGTTATGACTGTAACCTCGGTTCCCTGAAGGGGAACGAACGATGCGTCAGCTTTACGCTTCTGGGAACGCTTTGCGTGATAAGTCTTGAAGCACACATGTGAAATCAATCCAAGGTGTAATTGGGACGGCAGAGCAGGTGACGTCACGAACCAGGAGGCTATAAAGCCTACCCAAACAAAGCTGTCACTAGGCTGTCACTAGCTTAAAAGTCTGAGCAAGTCGCTTACAGGCACGAAGGAGATATGGCCGTGGACGCAACGTTCGTTCCCCTTCAGGGAACCGAGGTTAAAGTTGTAACCGAACGTTCCCTTTCAGGGAACTCCGTTGCGTCAGCTTTACGCTTCTGGGAACGTAGTACAACATCACCATAGCGACGAGTGCCTGTCCTGTGTGAATCTAATGAGCAGCACTAGGACGAGAGCACTTGGGAACCTGGGGTAGAGTCCAGGTCCAAAGAATAAAATCTGATGAATGTGTGCGGTGAGGACCAGCCTGCCACATCACAAACCTCTTGGAGAGTAACTCCTGATATCAGGGCCTTCGAGGCAGCCATACTCCTAGTCGAGTGGGACCGGACAGCCACAGGAGAAGGTTGACCGGCCGACTCATAAGCAAGTGAGATGGCCTCGACCACCCACTTGCTCATTCTTTGCTTAGATGCAGGGGACCCCTGGTTAGGAGGTCCAAAGCATATGAACAGCTGTTCATTCTTGCGCCACAGGGCAGCCCTGTGGACGTAAGCATCTAATGCCTGTACTGGGCAAAGCAAATTGTGCCTTTCCTGGTCCGAATCTTTAAAAGGGGGAGGACAGAAGACTTGCAGCATAATCGACCTCGCCACATTAGCGGGGACTTTAGGAATGTAACCTGGATGAAGAAATGCTTTAACCATGCCAGGTGCAAATTCCAGGCACGAGGGTGCAACTGACAGTGCTTGTAAATCTCCTATCCTCTTAAGAGATGAAATAGCAAGGAGGAACAATGCTTTTAAGGTCAAAAAAATTGGCCGGCACCTCCTCTAAAGGCTCAAAGGGAGCCAGGGAAAGGCCTTGCAGGACAATGGCCAGGTCCCATGTTGGCACCCTGGTGCGAGCTGCAGGCCTGAGCCTCAGCCTACCACGGAGGAAACGAGATACCAGTGGGTCATTCCCCATAGACATACCACCCAAAGGAATGCGATAAGCACTTATGGCCGCCACATAAACCTTCAGAGTGGACGGGGCTAGCCCTGCAGTGAACCGATCTTGCAGAAACTCCAGCACTGTACCAACAGGGCAGTTAACTGGGTCCAGCTGTTGGTCACTACACCAAGAAGCGAAAACCTTCCACTTCAGGGCATACAGTTTCCTCGTGGATGGAGCTCTGGAGTGGAGAATGGTCTTAACAACCTCGGTTGAGATTATGAGTTTTATGAGTTTATGAGCTGGGCTCCCTCAGAGGCCAAGCCCACAGTTTCCATAGTTCTGGATGGGGGTGAAATATCGAGCCCCCCGCTTGGGAAAGAAGGTCCCTCCCGATGGGGAGCTCCAGAGGAGGCCCGTCGAGAAGGGAGAATAGATTTGGGAACCATACTCTGCCCGGCCACCACGGGGCAATAAGAAGTAGTGGGACCCGGTCTCGATGAACTCTCTCCAGTACTCCCGGGAGCAGAGCGATTGGGGGAAATGCGTACAGACGAAGCCTCGGCCATGTCTGTGTCATCGCATCCAGTCCGAGAGGAGCTGGATGCGTGAGGGAGAACCAGAGTGGGCAGTGAGACATCTCTCGAGACGCAAACAGATCCACTTGTGCCTGGCCGAACTTCTTCCATATCTGCTCCACCACCTCGGGGTGGAGCCTCCACTCCCCGGGCCTCAGCCCCTGTCTCGACAGGATGTCTGCTCCTATATTGTGGACCCCAGGGATGTAAGTTGCTCGCAGAGACAACAACTTCCCTTGGGACCACAGGAGGATTTGGCACGCCAGTTTGCAAAGTGGACGTGACCGCAAACCCCCCTGGTGATTTATGTAGGAGACCACCGATGTGTTGTCTGAGCGGACAAGCACATGGTGGCCCCTGAGATCTGCTAGGAAATTCTTGAGAGCAAAAATAAAGCCAACATCTCCAGACGGTTGATGTGCCATGAGAGATGATGGTCCTTCCACAGACCTTGACTTGAGCGTTCCTCTAAGATCGCTCCCCAGCCCGTGAGAGAAGCAGCTGTCGTTAGCATCTTGCGACGACATGAAGCTCCCAACATGGGACCCTAGGACAGGAACCAAGGTTTCTTCCACATTACCAAGGCACGAAGGCATCGCCGTGTGACCTTGATCATGCGAAAGGGGTTGCCCCTCGGGGAAAACCCTTTGGTCCTGAGCCACCACTGGAGGGGTCTCATGTGCAACAGTCCAACAGGTATCACGTTGGATGCTGCTGCCATAAGACTCAACAGTCTCTGAAACTGTCTGACAGTGAGTGACTGGCCTAGCCTTATTCTTTTCACAGCCGATAGGATGGACTCTATACGTGCCGGTGACAGGCGCGCTTGCATCGATGTTGAGTCCCATATCACGCCCAGGAAAGTGGTCCTCTGTAATGGAGAAAGCACACTTTTCTTGGCGTTTAGCCGTAACCCCAATTTTTTCATGTGGGCAAGAACTACATCTCGATGCCGAACTGCCAACTGATGCGATTGAGCTAGAATCAACCAATCGTCGATGTAGTTCATAATGCGAATACCCTGAAGGCGAAGAGGCACCAGGGCTGCATCTACGCATTTCGTGAAAGTGCGGGTTGATAATGCTAGGCCGAACGGAAGAACCCGATACTGGTATGCTTTGCCCCCAAAAGCGAACCACAGAAACTTCCTGTGATACGGAAGGATGGATATGTGAAAGTATGCGTCCTTGAGATCTATCGTGACAAACCAGTCCTTGGATCTGATCTGTGACACGATTTGTCTCAAAGTTAACATTTTGAACTTGAGTTTCAGGATGGAAACGTTCAGAACTCGAAGGTCTAAAATGGGACGCAACCCTCCATCCTTCTTTGGAACTATGAAATACCGGCTGTAAAATCCGGTTTCCCTGTTGGAGTGAGGTACATATTCTATGGCCTCTTTCTCCAACAGAGCTTTTATTTCTTGTTTGGCTTTAGATGTTTGGGGCTGCTCCTGCTCAGCAGCCCCGGAGATATGAATACGGAGGAGTTTCTGGAATGCAGCCGCTTGCTTAGCTGATTCCTGAAATCTCTCGACAACCGAATTCACAGCACCGCCAAAGAGGCCAGAGGGAGAAATGGGAGCATCCATAAGGAAGTTCTTATCCTTTCCTTTTATGTTACTCAGCTTTAACCATAAGTGTCTCTCAGTGGCCACCAGGGCTGCCATAGACCGGCCGATTGACTTAACCGTCTCCTTGGCAGCCCTGAGAGACAAATCTGTTGCCCGGCGCAGTTCGCAAACTGAGCTGGGATTAAAACCCTCGACCTCATCAAGCTCTATTAATAATTCAGCCTGGTAGGCTTGCAACAGCGACATAGTGTGTAAACAAGCTGCTGCCTGACCAGCCGCTGAATAAGCCTTGCCAACCAGTGCTGATGTGATTCTCACTGGTTTAGTGGGTAGTGTCGGGGATTTAATGGATGAGGATGATTCAGGGGAGTGATAGCTCGCGAGCGTCTCTTCCACCTTAGGCATCTCTCCATAAACGTCCTTGTTTTTATTTAATATAGAGGAATAGTGTGATGTTTGTGTACTATACTATCTATAAGAAGCCGGTTTTTCCCATGATCTCCACACCTCGGTGTGGAGATCAGGAAAAAATGGTAATCCCCGGCGTTGAGGCTGTGCACGAGAAGGTAAAAAGCGTTCGTCAAGTTTGCCTCTTGAACGAACGTCTTCCCTTTCTGTTGGTCAATCAATATTTAATTTTTCAACCGCTCTCGTCACAACCTCAAACAGCTCCTCATAAGCAAGAGACTGAGGTGGCGAATCCTCAGTATCTCTTGCATTGGCAGCATCTAATTCCTCAGAATCAGATAGCTGCAGTGTATGTGCTTCGATCGGGGCGGAAGAAACCGCAGCGCGTGCTTCCCAACCCTGATACGATGCACTGAACCTGTCAGGTGAAGGTAGAGATAAGGCGGCGCCCGTCTCTACCTCCGCTGACGGATCCATTTGCGAATCCCAGGACCGCAGCCTTCGCTGTGGCTCGGCAGCAGCGGGACCAGAGCCCTGGGGAACGCGAGCCTGAGCGTCCTCGCGAAAGAACGCCACGCGGGATCGGAGCGTCCGTAAGCGAAACACCTCGCAGTGTTCACAGCCGAGCGCTGACTGTGGGTGTTCCTCTCCCAAACAAGCAACACAAAGGGTGCGTGTATCCCCACCCGTTAAATAACGCAGGCAGGGATGAACACACATCTTAAAAGCTTACTGTTGCTTGCTCGTCATAACTATCTCTTTCTTACTAACTGAAATAGACAGACAACACCAAATAGACAGACAGATTCACATAGAGCGCTTGTGAAGACACAAAAAGCTAGTGACAGCTTTGTTTGGGTAGGCTTTATAGCCTCCTGGTTCGTGACGTCACCCGCTCTGACGTCCCAATTACACCTTGGATTGATTTCACATGTGTGCTTCAAGACTTATCACGCAAAGCGTTCCCAGAAGCGTAAAGCTGACGCAACGGAGTTCCCTGAAAGGAAACCACAACCATAGAACAGTGCTTCAAACTGAACCATGAAAACTTTCCAACAGTTACACTCCTAAATAACATATTATATATATATATAGACTGGGACTAGGCAATATACAGAAAATTCACAATAATTATCCATATTTTGCTTCAATGTAAAAAACAATTGGTAATTTGATTAATTTCCATGACTTTACAATTTAATGAATCATAATGAATCAGTTTAATGATTTATTTACATCACTCAAAAATTGTCACAGTCACCATGTGGCATTTTAATATTAAAATGTTTTAAATTATTAATATGATATTTAATTGTGTTCATTTATTGGAAAACTACGTGGGAAAACATGCCTTGATTATTCTTAACTAGACTTTTTATATGTTTTAGTTTATTTAATTAAACTATAACAGCTCAGATCAATATTTAAACCAAAGACAGTTATATATCTGATTTTGGGTGGGTTTCCAACATAAACGATGATTCATTCTGCTTAATAAAATAAGGCAGCCACACAACTTCTTGTTTTTTTTCTTCTTGTATTCCTTTCAATTTAAATGATATGAGAAACAATACACATTTGGCACCAAACACAATAGTGATACTATCAAACACACCCCACTTGTTCATCTGAAATCAAATATTGACCCATCTTGATCAGACTGTGAATCAAGTCATTGTGTGTAAAAACACTATGTGTAAAAGTCAAAGCAACCAGTCTTATCTGTGTTTATGTTAGACACTGAAGGAATCCAGTGGAGATGCCGGCTGAAGTAAACGTTGACCTTGAATCGCAATTATAATCCATGTTGTAGAGTGTCAAAGCAGTCCTCAACGCAACCCCATTGAAGAGAAACAACCAGGTCGACTTCAGTCCTTGTCAATGCCACCAACAAAGATTTCCAATTCAATCCACAATGCTGTCATATGTATCAAGCACAACGTAGACAAAAACCCTTCTACAAACAGAAAAACAAATTATTATCCTATCTTATTAGCGATTAAACCCAATAAATAATACCCAAATGGCTTTGTTTTATACAAACTGACTGATCAAAATAACTCTTTTTAACATAAATAAATGAAGGTAACAAAATCACCATACTCAGTTGAGAATGAAACAAAAATATTTCTCTACAAGGGCCTTCCCCAAACGCAGTAGATCAGCTCAAAGGCTGCTACTAGGCACATTGGCACACAAACCAAAAAGGTATCCGTACCCTCTTCTTCTATTCCACTACTACATTTATCCATGCTCAACCGAAGTTAAGGCTGCCCCCTACCAGTGATGAAGATCTTTGAGAGACACTTTCAAAGATCACAGCATATTTGTCCTCCAAAGCCCATTGACCCACGGCTCACAGGTATCCCCAGAGGAAGATAACAGCTGCAGGGGTTCGGGAATCCCTCTCAAACCAGCAGTCTCACTGTCACCATGGGAACAGCTGAGAGATCTACTACAGGTGGCTCTTCATCCCTGAACCCATTTAGTCCAGCCAATTGAATCTCTTGAATTGCCTGACATGAGCCTTTTTAGGGCTGGCATTCACACTGAGCAATTCAGTTAGCTCCAATGGAAGCCCGATGCATTCCTCTCTACTCTCTCTGTCTGAGGATATTGTACAAAAAATAAAAGTATTTGTTTTCCTCAAATGGCTTAGTTGAAACCTATTTGGATTTAATATTAATCAAAAATATATATTTGACCAAAAGATTCATATTTATTGTAAAGACCACACACCAGCTATTGATGACTAGCAATTAATGAGTGAAAACTGTTTCAATATAAAATCTGTTTACTGTATTTGCTTTTAGACAAACTGAACAAAATATGAAGAAAACACGTCTATTACACCAATAAAAATGCACTTTAAATAAATAACCCCAGTTAAACTAAATGTAATAATCTATTTTAATAATCTAAGACTAATTTCTAGATTTGACTCTCGTTAATCCAGTTCCATTAGTCTGTCTGACAGTAACATATTCTCATAATACAAAACGAATAATAGGATTTGCACGTACAGCATTTATGAATACATCAGATTGAAGTAAACAAACATAGAAAAAACAAAAAAACTTGGGCAACGTTGGACAACGTTCAAGCTAAATATACACATGAAACTGAAATACTTTATTGTTTTTCCTAGAGGGAAATTCATTTTGGATGCCAAGGTGATTCACACATACACAACAAATACATAATCTTCTAATTATTCTAATTAATTCTAATTAATTATCATAAAAAATGCAGTCAATAATAGTACCATTTATAAGTTACAATGCTGGATGCTGAGTGGTCAATACAACTGTACTAAAATACAAAATATCTGTATGAAACACAACTTCACTGCTCATCTACCATAGCAGATTGTTTTGTTGCATAGTAACATGGCATTTTGTGAATTTGATTAATAAAATAAAATTTTACAGCTGCAGTACCGAACCTTGGCCTTTCTATTACCAACTGTGGTTGAAACATATAATTGCATGTTAGCTGTGGAGTAGCCTAGTTCTCTTACATTAGCTATGCTCTTCTGCGTGGATAAATCTGTTTCAAGGAATCCCCTATAATTACTTACCAGCGATCACTGTAAAAAGAAATTGTTTATAAGCTAAGATAACCTCTGGTGCTCCTCATTTGGGAGTCAGACTTGTGATCTTCATGGTCAAAAGTGACTGGACACCTAGAATTTTAAGCAATTTATGCTATAATTATGATCTATGAACATCGTTTAAAAATATATATTTTGTTTTATTACTTTTCAATTAATGCAGTATTTCATGTTAAAATAGAGGCAATGCTTTTAAAATAAAACATTTAAAGCCAGATTAATACTATCTGGTGGGAGTAAAATAAGAAAAACATCTGCAATTCCATAGTTTGGCTTCCTACATACTGTAGCTCTATAAAAGCCCTAAACATTCTCAAATTGTTTTAGACATATACAATTATTTGTATTAAGTTGTGGGTTTAGATATTTATTTAGACAATCTCAAGGACAACTTTTTGTAAACGTTTTAGATTTATTTTGGTTTGAAACATCGATTTTTTTATTATTATTACTACAGTCAAACCTGAACACGGAGAAAGCATCTTGTTACACTAAACCTTAAAATGCTATTAAAATGTAACACAAATGGACATGAATGTTTTATCAGAGCTTAATTCTTCTGGTTCTGATCTTATTTCTGCTTTCTTACTTGTTTTGGATATATGGTTATAGCCATACCAATTCATTTGAGTGTGTATAATTGTGTATCTGTGTGTGTGTGTGTGTGTGTGTGTGTGTGTGTGTGTGTGTGTGTGCGTGCATGCGTGCGTGCGTGCGTGTGTGTGTGGTGTGTGTGTGTGTGTGTGTGTGTGTGCGTGTGCGTGTGCGTGTGTGTGGGCATGTTTATGTGGTTTATGAGGACACAAATTTGTATAATGTCATGGGTATGACATAGGTATTACAAGGAGAAGGTGATTTATGAGGACATTTTCAGTGTCCCCATAATTTAAAACGCTTATAAATCATACAGAGTGAGTTTTTTTGAGGGAAAATGGAAATGCACCGTCTCCTGTGAGGACTAAGTTTAGGTGTAGGGTAGGTGTAGGGCAATAGCACATACAGCTTGTACAGTATAAAAACCATTACGCCTATGGAGAGTCCCCGTAAACCATAAAAACCAACATGTGTTCATTAATTTGAGTGTGTATAATTGTGTGTGTGTGTGTGTGTGTGTGTGTGTGTGTGTGTGTGTGTGTGTGTGTGTGTGTGTGTGTGTGTGTGTGAGTGGATGTGTTGGTTTTGCACTCTTGATGTTTTAGAGTGTCACCCCATCATTGCTGTGTACTTTTTTCTGCATTGTGGCAGATTTGTAGATTGTCGACTTCCCATTCATTTCCTATAGTTTTTTAGACCACAAGTGTGACTTTTTTTTTGACGACCACTTAACCTGCTTGAATCATGTCCTCATTTTCTTATTTCTTTATTTATTTTTTTGTTCACATTTCAAATAAAAGCCATAAAAGTCACCAAGTTGCATACCATTCCGATGAAACTGTAATTAAAAAAAAAAAAATTCAGTCAAAAGTGACCAAAGAGCACCAGAGTAAGTTTAATCTTTGCTGCTTCTGACATGGACTCCGTCACATTTAATTTTTGACTGGAGACTGTCCGCAATTTGAGGTTTCTTTGTTTTGAAACTATATGGGTGATCAGTGAGGTTTGCGATTTAAAGTTGTCCTTGTTAAAGGAACACTCCAATAAAAAAATAAAAAAATAAATAGGCTCATATTACAACTCCCCTAGAGTTAAACAGTTGCGTTTACCGTTTTCGAATCCATTCAGGCGATCTCCGGATCTGGCGGTATACTTTTAATATAGCTTTGCATAGATCATTGAATCTGAATAGACCGTTTGCATCTCGCTCAAAAATGACCAAAGAGTTTCAATATTTTTCCTATTTAAAACTTAACTCTTTTGTAGTTACATCATGTACTAAGACCAGTGGAGGTCAGTAACGAAGTACAACTACTTCGTTACTGTACTTAAGTACATTTTTCAAGTATCTGTACTTTACTGGAGTAGTTTTATTTTGAGTAACTTTTACTTTTACTTCACTACATTCCAAAGCATAAGATCGTACTTTTTACTTCACTACATTTCATAAAACATATCGTTACTCACGTGATACATCACGTGCTCCGAGACGCAGAAGCGGTGTATGATTCATGAACAAACTGATTCTTTTCAATGAACCTGTTCAATCGGTTCGCAAATCGCAACAAACGATTCATTCACGAAATTGCAATGATCCGATTGCAGCTGTTCTCGAGTCGAAAACTCACTGATTCAAATGATCCGTTTAGAGCGAGTCTTCTTCAGTGAACTGAACTCACAAGTAAAGAACCGGGAGATCTCGTGAGCGCGCGATACTGATGCTGTGAAAAGTACGTTACTAATGTCGAATTTTAGGATTAATTATTGTAACTGAAAATAATATTTAGGTCAAAACTGTCAGTTGTTTGTGAACTAAATCTGCTGTAAAGGGTGATCTATTTAAGCCCACTGAAATGCTTGAATGCAGACAGATCAACATCAGTGTAGTAAAATTACCAATTTAATATGGAGCTATTGTTTCAGCTCCGGGAATTAGTTATTAAATATTTAATATGCTCGATTAAGCCCTATTAATATTTCTTTACAGTTTACACCTTATTAAGTGCTTGTCCAGCAATCACTAAAAAGTACATTCTGTTAATCTAATTAAAATCTCGCTTACATTCCCCGTGGCCCCAGGTAATGATAAACAAGATTAATAATTTCTCTTTTGAGCTAGGCTGCGTTATCTTTAGGGCAAATAAGGATAAAAACACTTAAAATCACATTCCAGAGACACTTGTTTATAAAATGAAATAGGTTTATTCGTGATATTGCTATTCTAACATAAATGGATTAACTGATAAGACATAGACATACACACACATAGGCATACGAAAGTTTTGAGGGTAACTGTGGATGAAAGAATACCATTCTTTCTACTTCATAGCTTAACTAACCAGGAAAATGATCACGAACAAATCTTTTGCTTTGTTACTGCATTCAGATCGAATTTTAACGGTTTAGTCAGGATTAGGAATTCAGTTTGTACTTGCTTGGATGGGTTTAAAGCAGGCTCGGAGTTGTTTCGTTTTCCCGCGTGAGTTCAGTTCTTTGTTTCGGGCGTCACGTGTTCAGCTCCGGCGTTGCTCTGGAAACTCTGCTGGCTTGCTTCGCTGTCGCGTGACGTCACCGGGAAAGCTCTCCTCCGCAACCGTTGGATTCGTGGCTCCGTTACGGCTTTGGCACAGCCTTAGACCCCCTCCGATGGTTGGTTTGGTTGTGCGAGTCCAGCGGGCCGGCTTCCAGGTCAGCCTTGCGCGCGTTTGAGCGCGCCGAGTTCAGGAGCGCCCGAGAGTTGCAAGAGGGAAGAGAAGAGAGAGAGCGAGCGTGCCGCTCGCGCGTTGTCTTTTCAACTGTCCGGTTTGGACGCCGCCCACCGGCGGCTGATCGAATCAGATTGTCCGTATGGGGCGGAGCTCCACCCATGTCCATGGTTTTCTTGCAAGGCATTTTCGATGGAGAAAAGAATAACTTTTGATCCCTGTATTAACTTTTATCAAGTTTACACATTTATAATATCACCACATTCGTTATAGTACTGATTCATGAAGTTTTGCAACCATTCATAAAAGTCTAAACACTGCAGCCTACACATTCCAGGTTAAAGCACGATTAGAAATCAGCCCACGTTTTCTTAAATTAATATTCATATTCCACAAGCATATGAGAGAAAGAGTACACATTAATATCCATATATCTTTGTGGATGCTTTGCAAGTCATGAAATGAACGAATGTCTTTGAGAAGCGTTCCCGCACATTCCTTTTGTTCCACAACAGGAAGAAAACGCGCGCTTTTGCGCTGAGGCGGAGGAGGGGCTTTTAGAGGGCTGCTGATTCTTTAGCTGCCCCCCTTCTGGTGAATTCCTGCCGGTATATAGGTTACATATCCCCCTTGGGCTTGGTGATGTTCCCCTGATGGAACATTGTCAGGCCCTGGAACAAGAGGCAGGAAGAACAGGCACATACAAGACACAAACATCATTCCTATCACTGACTAAAACCTGGTGCAGGGTAATTTGGGAAGGAACAGGTTAGAAACTTGAGAAGACATAGGGATGCATTGTTTATCATTATTGACAATTGGGTCATTTTTGACTTTTAATTGTCAGGGGCTCGACGAGGCGGTATAGGCATGATCTCAGTCAGGTTGTTCAAATTCTCGGGTTCGGGGTCTCGGTCGGGATTACCACGTCGAAAAAGGCGAGGGACGCCTGACGTGCATTTGTTGAGAGACTCTTGGACGACGTTCACTCGCTTGTGTAGGAGGAAGGCCAGTGTCAAATTCATAACATATCCTACGATAGTAGAGATACAAAGCGCCGTGTCAGCGGCAGACCAGGACCGAATAATTGGCGCGCCGGCGGGCGGAAGGCGAGCGATAGCTTCTAGCGCTGTCAGCCGGTGTCAATTCACTAAGAGATTTCGATTTCAACCTGATATTCATCGTCGGTGAGGTGATACAATGCTAACTCGTCAATATGGAGGATCACGCCCTTCGGGACAGTGATCCATAACATTTGGTTGGGCAAATTAATGCGCGTGGCGTCGTGTTAATCGCATGTGAGGGTGGCTGGTCGTGCTGGGGTACTGACCAGCCAACGGTTTCTGATGATTTCGGCTTGCGTTACCTCAACTTGAGAACGTGGTGTTGTTTCGGCGGGGCAGCTAGTGTCGGGTTTAATGGATTCTAAACCGCAGATGCCCTTGGTATTATCGCGTACGCAGAGTTTACTCGGGTAGGGGGGGGGAAGTGAATGTCCTAAGTGAGCGTGCCCATCTTTGAGTTTGGGGCCAGATACAACCGTTCGTTGTTCTCGTAATACGCAGCGACTTTAGGAGTTTGGATTTTTGCATAGGTTTTCCCTTGCCGTAATCCCGCATTCACAACGTCTTTGAGCCGGTAAACATTATTAACGTCGATAATGGGCAAACTGAAAAGGCCACTAAATCACCTGTTTCCGGGTTTGCGTATATGGGAATAGCGCTACCGGGAAAGGGGCGAGATGGGTTTGGATGAGACTAGCGGGGCCCGCAGTGGCCGAAGTTACAACGTTTGAACAAGGCTAAGAGGTATCGTGTAGCACGGAATCCTATTCATGGCTACGTTGTCAATCGAGGAACTTACATCGTGTATCATGTCGTTCATGATTTTGGCGGGTGGCCTCGATCGGTCGACAGCGGTTCTCACAGCGAATTACAACGACTTTACTGACGGGAGTCGATCTCAATTTCAGGACCTGGATTCAAGGTTTGGTTAAGGGGTTCAAAGTGAAAGAGAGGAAAGGAAACAAAGTGAGACACGCGATAAAGAACCCAAACGATAAAGTAAATAAAAAAAAAAAAAATATATAAAAAAAAAAAAAAAAATAAATAATAAAAAAAAAAAAAAAATAGTTTTAAACTAAAAATAAAATTAAAAAAAAAAATAAAAAAATAAAAAAATAAATTATATAATAATGGAAAAAAAAAAAAATTGAGAGTAACTCCTCTCTACTAGACTGGTCCTAGCAGTGCTGCGGAGGAGAGAATATGGGTTGTGTCTAAGCATGGTTGCTATATGTTTTCCTAAAATGACAACAATTATGCTTGTGTGGTGCATATGGTTGTCGGTCTGTGTCAGTGGGTCGGATCCTCCCCCTTTTCCTGTCGGTGGTTTGGATTTGCCGGTTGGCACTGGCAACCCATCATGGTGCATCGTGTGCGTGTGTCCATGTACTCCCCCTCTGGCCGTGAGGAACTACGAGCTGTGGCGCAGTGAGTGGCTCAGGGACATACGTGTGGACACCGTCTTGTAGATGCAGCATGTAGTCGACAGAGTGGAGCTTGCGGAGCTCGGAGGATGTGTTATCATGGTTTTGACCTGTGAGCTGTCATGGTTCGTAGTGACGAATCCGCATGTGAGGGTGAGGAGATCGTCAGCAGCGAACTGAGGTGGTATGGTAATGCAGGAGGGCAGGGGTGTGCTCGCCAGTGGCGTGCTGGCGGCGGGTTACTGCTGCCACTGTAGGGTTGGGTGGGAGGGCATGAAAGGTCCAGGACTCTTCATGTGATGCACCTGCTATGGTGAGGGCATCGTTTTGGTCATTTGAGGGGCTGGAGTTTGGGAGGAAACGTTTAGGATGTCAGACCTGATCTGGTGTTCTCCGGAGGAATGGCAGGTGACTGAGACAGCACTTTCAGGAACTTGGAGTTTCATCAGCAGGTGTTTGTTGGACGCTGCTGTGATTTGGAGTATTGGGTGTTGAGTTAGTGTTTAACTCTGTTGCTGGGTTTTCAGGTGGGGTTTCATGTCCATCTGAAGTTAGGGTGTTTACTGTTCTCTGAGAGCAAGGTGAAGCGGTGCTGTTTTCTGGGGCTGATTTGTTCAGCTTGTCACTGCCGTTCCGTCTGACAGCTAGTCAGGCTGACTCTGGTTCGTCTTCCTTTTCCCACTGATTCTCATGAGACCACTTCTCCCAGTGTCGTCCAGGTGAGCGTTGACGTCCACGCGGTCCATCCCATCGGTCATACCTCTGTTCAGGTCGGGTGTCAGCGTGTGAGTCTCGTTCTCTGTTGGACGGGGGTGCATTCCATTCTCTGTGTGGTGGCTTAGCGCTGTCTTGGCGTTGGGTGCCCTCTAGAGCCAGTTCATGGTGTTGCGTGTTGAAATCAAGAACTGCTGGGGTTTTTGCGCTCTTTTCTGAGGCCATCTTTTGTTTGTAGTAGGCCTTTTGCACCAAGTCTCGCAACTGCTGAGTGTTCATCGTTCGTGGACATGCGAGAACGCCAAGATGGTGGCTTATGCCAGGATGAAGATTCCTGAGGAAGAGAGTTTTAAAGTTCAGTTCATCTTCCATGTCAGAATCATTGCGAGTTCCAAAATATGCTTGTCTGAGTCGACTATAGTAAGCTTGAGGAGTGTCGTGACGTCCTTGTCTCGTCTCCAGGGCAGCCACTAAGCCTTGATCGGACTCAGGGTCGGCGAACTCTTTAATAAGGGCTTTTCGCAGCCGTTGGTAATCAGTCTTTGTGTTAACAGGCTGCCGGTCCAGGAAGCTGCGTACTTCAGGGCTGGATGTCGTTCGGAGTAAATAGAGTTTATCTTTGTCCGTAACGTTAGGTCGCATTTCCAGATGGAAATCAATATCTTGCAGATACGCCTGGACCGTTTGGCTGTTTGGCACGCTGGGGTTGAATTTGCTAACGTTTCGGGCGAGCTTGTCAAGGTCTTTTAGGTCCAAGCTGTGCGACGATCTGCGGCTGGCTGCAGCAGATTCTTCTGGTTCTGTCGTGATATAAAGTTCTTCAGACGGCGCTGGTGACTGTTTTAACATCACCCCCTCTGTCTTATGTTCACGTGTCAGTCCAGGCACAGGTGACTTGGTCCTGCTTGGCAGGGGTGCGGTTGGTGCACGTCCTGTCCTTGACGGCTCATGGCGTAGTTCGTAAGCGTGCTTGAGTTCCTCTTGGAAACTTTCAGACTCCTCTGTGACGTAGTCGAGCTGTTGTGTTAGGCGGCTGATCTCGTTTCTTGATTCAGCCAAATGAGCTTCGAGGGCCTTGATTCTGCTGTTTTTGTCCCTGAAGTCAGTCTTTGCCTTCTCTAGTAGCTTCTCTGCATACTGTAGCTTGTCTGCACAATCAGCGAAATCCTCTTTGAGTTGCTGCATTTCGTGGCTGGTAGCTTCTAGAGTTTCTTTTAGCCTGTTGATTTCCTCATCGGCGCCTTGCTCCACCTCATCGGTCCCTTCCCGTCGTACCTGAGCTTCACGTTCCAGCTGCTCTGTGCGTCGTTGTGCGCTTGTCAGCTCCTGCTGGCGTTGTGCGGCGTACTTGTCGCTCAGTTTGAGGGTGGCGATGAGTGTGTGACTTAAGCTTGAGGTGATCTTGGCTAATTCTTTGTGATTGTAGTTTTGACTTGGGTCTTGTCTCATGATGCTTGTGATGTTGTCATCTAGTTGGTCCTGTGTCTGATGTTGGAGTGCTTCAGCAGCTTTAGGGAGGATGCTGTTTGTTGTAGCACTTAGCCACATTTCCAGTCCTTCCCAGTGACCGACATGTTCTGGCTGGTGATACATGTTCTGGCGGTGATGGGATCTTGGACCGAACTGACACAGACCTTGGATGGGAAACAAAGCAAAACAAAAACACAAACAAAACAACAGGGGTGTGAATGTGCACAGTGTAGTGTATGCTAGTGTTGAGTGTGATTCTGTTTCTGTGGTCCTCTGTGATGGGGTGCGTGTAATTTGCAGCTTCTGCGTAGAAATTGCGCCCACGTAGAGGCAGCACTGTTGGGAAACAGAAAGAAAAGCACACTAACAGAATGAGTACACAGGGACAATAACACTAGACCGATCTCTCTTTTAATAGCAGATTCTCTCTTCGCTTTGTTAAGTCTGACTTAGAAGGACGCTTCTAATCAGAGGATTGTAGGCGAGTTTTCTCTTTTGTAACAAGACTGGTATTGCTATTCCAATTTTCTCCTTGATGGAGGAAAACAACAGCAATGACAGTACTTGTCCCTGAATGGCAGGATTTTACACCGCAACGCTGGTCAGCGTGTGTCACGCGTGTTAAAACTTTTGCCGATGTCTATCTTCTCATTGCGCCTGCTTTAACCTGGGGGAATAGGATTTCACAATAGAGGGTAAATGATAAACAGTTTGAATGTGGTTCTCAAGTTTCATACATATGTTCAATTGTGACATTTCGCTCTATTCGTGATCTTCCCCTGGCTAGCTTTAAGCAAACAAGTCAAATTAGAAGTTAGTAACAGGGAGAAAAGAAAAGAGAAATTAAGATTTATTCCCAAGATTTAAAACTAATACGTTGGCACAAGGTGGTGCTGTTGAGTCGCTATGCTAAGGTTACGTTTTATGCTCCAGATTGGTGAGAAATGACCTGTATGGTGTCACTGTCACTTCTCTAACACAGCACTAGGGGGAGCACTATCTACTCTCAGGCCTAAGTAAAAAGGACTAATTTTAATTTAATAAAATTATTTTAATAAAATTATTATTAAATTTTACTTGAGTTAATCAGATCACCTAAGGAAATTAAGTGTGGCCTACAGATAGAGCCGGACTTGTATTTAAGTTTGGAATTAGCATTAAAAATTAGAATTTGGTTTCTAATTAAAATTTATGATGTTATAATTAAAATTAATAGGATTCACTTAGGATTAGAATTTACAAATGCAATCTGCAATTGAGTTGACAAACCAATATTGTTGCAAAATGTAGACAGGAAGTGTAATTAATTATTAAATGTAATTAGAATGTTCGAATTCATAATTAATTATTAAATTAATTTACAGCTTCTAAATCACTAGTTTTGGATTCCCATAATAGTAATTAAAATAATTTCCAAACTTAAGCATTCCTCTCATTGTCCTTAACACCAAAAAAAATAAAATAATAATAATAATAATTAATCGGTATCCTACTTGTAAATGAAATTAAAAAAATTTCTGGCCCTCTAGATAACTTAAGGTTTTATTGTAGTGGTCAAATTATAAGCGCGTTTATGGTTCGTAAATGGATGCTGTTGTTGGAAGCAGGAATTGAAAATTTTGTTAAATGAAATTAATTCAAAATTAATTTGTAATCAATTGTGACATTCAATTAACAATTAAAAATTCCTAACAATAGCGCTCATCCATTGATGTGTTATGAAATCATAAAAAGCCATTATAATTGGACTAAATCAACCTCACTATGTTATCAAAGTAACACTGAATTATCTTCTAACAACCCACCAGTTATTAAGCTGGTCCCACAAAAGGTAAGAAGACTTTAATCAGCTGTTATATTAAACCAACCTGTGAAAATGTCAACACTGATGATTGGGAAACATTAACACAGCCAACTTAAAACGTGTTAGTCTTTTAAATGAGAGACTAGAGAGAGAGAGGGAATTAGTGTTAGCTGTGAACCACATTTCCAAACACACTGCATTCAAGCTGTAAATGCTATGTGCTAATCGCTAGCCGTAATGCTACCAGCATGGCTTTTGCTACAATGCTACAGTTTCTTTGTTAGCTTAGCGCTAATGCTATTTACACGTGGCTAAGCTCCACGTGGTTAAACTGGTCGCTATGGCGAGGCAGTGCCTGTAGGCAGGAGGAAAATGTGCTTCACGCTTCAGACTTGAATTTTCTATAGCACATATAATCTCACTCATTTAGGACGAGATACATTTATCTACGGGTTACTTATAACCCAACAAAGCCTCAGCGGGCTATTATGTGAATATTTGTCTGTTTAGACCGCACATATAACAAAACAAACAATTAAATCGATTTGCAAAATGTCTCCCTTTCTCAAAAACGACTGGCCACTCCTTTGAGCGCCGTGCGTCTGAATTTCACTCGTGAAATCAAAAATTGGCTGAGAATTACTTAAATAGCTACTTTAATATTCTACAGCGGGAGAGTCACGTGGCTGGGTTTGCAGTGGAACACGCACTAACAAAGCATTACCACGAAGGCCTTAAGAGAGGGGCAACAAGGGACACGCTTGTTCGCCTCTCATGCGCTTTAGAGCGACTTTTATTAATTATTTACTGCAGTTTAATTTCTTCTCGAACTCGAGTTAACAGTTACACTCTCTTTCATTCAACCTCACTGTGTTTCGCAAACAAGCATGCAATATCACCAATAACCGTTCGTTTCTCTATATTTACTCAATTCTTCCGGATAAAAGTGAGAAATATGTATGTTGTCTCTGGTTTGATTTATCAGATCTAAATCTTTAATGCCCGCTTTTGTCCTCCACCATTTATGTAGTAAAATTACCAATTTAATATGGAGCTATTGTTTCAGCTCCGGGAATTAGTTATTAAATATTTAATATGCTCGATTAAGCCCTATTAATATTTCTTTACAGTTTACACCTTATTAAGTGCTTGTCCAGCAATCACTAAAAAGTACATTCTGTTAATCTAATTAAAATCTCGCTTACATTCCCCGTGGCCCCAGGTAATGATAAACAAGATTAATAATTTCTCTTTTGAGCTAGGCTGCGTTATCTTTAGGGCAAATAAGGATAAAAACACTTAAAATCACATTCCAGAGACACTTGTTTATAAAATGAAATAGGTTTATTCGTGATATTGCTATTCTAACATAAATGGATTAACTGATAAGACATAGACATACACACACATAGGCATACGAAAGTTTTGAGGGTAACTGTGGATGAAAGAATACCATTCTTTCTACTTCATAGCTTAACTAACCAGGAAAATGATCACGAACAAATCTTTTGCTTTGTTACTGCATTCAGATCGAATTTTAACGGTTTAGTCAGGATTAGGAATTCAGTTTGTACTTGCTTGGATGGGTTTAAAGCAGGCTCGGAGTTGTTTCGTTTTCCCGCGTGAGTTCAGTTCTTTGTTTCGGGCGTCACGTGTTCAGCTCCGGCGTTGCTCTGGAAACTCTGCTGGCTTGCTTCGCTGTCGCGTGACGTCACCGGGAAAGCTCTCCTCCGCAACCGTTGGATTCGTGGCTCCGTTACGGCTTTGGCACAGCCTTAGACCCCCTCCGATGGTTGGTTTGGTTGTGCGAGTCCAGCGGGCCGGCTTCCAGGTCAGCCTTGCGCGCGTTTGAGCGCGCCGAGTTCAGGAGCGCCCGAGAGTTGCAAGAGGGAAGAGAAGAGAGAGAGCGAGCGCGCCGCTCGCGCGTTGTCTTTTCAACTGTCCGGTTTGGACGCCGCCCACCGGCGGCTGATCGAATCAGATTGTCCGTATGGGGCGGAGCTCCACCCATGTCCATGGTTTTCTTGCAAGGCATTTTCGATGGAGAAAAGAATAACTTTTGATCCCTGTATTAACTTTTATCAAGTTTACACATTTATAATATCACCACATTCGTTATAGTACTGATTCATGAAGTTTTGCAACCATTCATAAAAGTCTAAACACTGCAGCCTACACATTCCAGGTTAAAGCACGATTAGAAATCAGCCCACGTTTTCTTAAATTAATATTCATATTCCACAAGCATATGAGAGAAAGAGTACACATTAATATCCATATATCTTTGTGGATGCTTTGCAAGTCATGAAATGAACGAATGTCTTTGAGAAGCGTTCCCGCACATTCCTTTTGTTCCACAACAGGAAGAAAACGCGCGCTTTTGCGCTGAGGCGGAGGAGGGGCTTTTAGAGGGCTGCTGATTCTTTAGCTGCCCCCCTTCTGGTGAATTCCTGCCGGTATATAGGTTACATCAGTGTCTCTAACGTTATGTTTTAGGTCAAAAAACGAAACATTAAAATAACACCGATTAAATAAAATAACTCATGCACGTTCATATTCCCCGCTGCTGTAACGTTAGCAGTTTTATTAAAATGCTATACATTTAGACCTATGTGACGTCTGTTTTTATATTGTTTATCAACAGTATACATTTTTATATTGTTTAGATCAACTAGCCGAGTAACGTTAGACAGATATGAATGTTTATTCATAACCATACTGAAAATAAGTAAATATTGTTAGCTGATGCTAACTGTCTAGCTAACAAGCTTGCTGGTGCTAAGTTGAGGAAATGTTTAGATATAAAGTCCAAATATCTTTATTCAGCCACCTAGATAGATTCCATCTGAGGGAAAAAGAAAGGATGTGATGTTCAGAACATAGTAACTACAGTAATTATCAGAGTGGGAAGTGATGCCCTCTGGGGGCATTTGGCCAGGGGTGTTTTCACACCACAGACAAGGTTTGAGAAGAAAAAAAAATCATTATGAAAATATAATTAGATTTTCCTTAAAATGATCTTCCTAATTTCAGGCCTAATTCTCATGTCATATATAACTGACGTTCTGCAAAACAACAAGTTCTAAAACACTTTTTTCTTACTGGTGAAGATTAGATGGTGAAATCTGTTTTCTCTCAGGTACATGGCAGTGTAAGCTTCACAGTGAACATTACTACATCACTCTCATCAACGTAGTCCATATCAACAAAATATATATCTTGACTCTATATAGTGGTTATTTTGGGCAGTAGGATTATAAAAATATGTGCTAATATAAAATGAAATAAAGTAGTCTATATAAAATTGCAAAATAAATCTGTCTATCAGTACTTTTTTACTTAAGTACATAAAAAATTGAGTACTTTTGTACTTTCACTCGAGTAAAATTGAAAAAGCAGTACTTTTACTTTTAATGGAGTAATATTTTATTATACGTATCTGTACTTTTACTCAAGTACTTGATCTGTGTACTTTGCCCACCACTGACTAAGACTGACGATAATAAGTTGCGATTAAACTCACTGCTTAACTCTTGGGAAGTTGGAAAATGAGCCTATTTTCAAAAAAGTGAAGTGCTCCTTTAAAATTAACTAGTTCAAATTCCCTGCAACATTACTAATTACTGCAGAATGCAACCACTCCTCAGCACCTATATGTACATGTAGCCCTATGGAAAAAAAAGATTATTTCCATAAGCCAATATTTTTATTTTGGTTATTTTCCTTAAAATGTACATTTCATGTTGTTAAAAATGTTTATATTCTGTTTATATGGTTACTATATTAAGTTTGTTTGAAAATGCACTTACCCGTGAGAGTGTCCAATCAGGAGAGGGGAGAGAGGTCATGAAGGAGGAAGAGAGGGGAGGATGAACTGAAATGAGATGGAGACACACGTGAAGATTGTGCTGTAACCGATATGAGATAAAAGTTGGTAAAACACCAAGTTTAATGTTTGATATGATAAGTGACATTGTATACTGCGCAAAGAGTGAGTTACAGACACTTAAATAAGTTACAGTGTGATAGTTCATGTCGTGGAATTTGCGGTTATATTTAGCACCGTGAGGAGAAAGTGTGGACGGCTATTTATTACGCGCGAGCTAAGAGGACTTTGCCAGCGAGTAGCCTGCTCGGTTGCTGTGTTGAGTGCATCGCCTGAAAAGCCTAATCTTCGAGGAAGAGACTGTAAAGGTTCGGAGGGATTCTTCAAGGCTGTTTGAGCATTGGAAGCATCGTGTTCCGGAGTGTTGAAGGACGACGCGGCGACTCATCAGTGCTGTTGCGTGAGTTTTATTTTGTTTGTTGCGCCGAGGCGTGAAGCGACCATTCTGTTTTAGGTCTCAACGATCTCAAGCTACACAACAGGCCTGCTACGAGTATTCATTTGACTATCAGGGCATTCATTTTGTTTATTCATGTTGATGGCCATTTAGTCATTTGCCGGCATTATATTTAGAATTTCAATTGGTTTAATTTGGGGAATTTAATGTGATTGAGAATTGTGATTATTTGAATTTGTTTATTTGAATCTAATTGTACATTTGTGAATATTTTATATTTTCTTTAAGTAAATAGTTCATAACTATTTCCTGTGAAGATTGTCTTTATATTTTGGGTTTTATATATTGAGGGATATTAACCTTTTGAAAATTATGTTATGCTAATTATATGAGTGCATATGTGCAAAACCAATGTGTCGATGTGTGGTCAATGATTGAAGGAATTAATTGTTGGTGTTTTGGACCATTTGTGTTTGCAGGAATGTGGGAAAACCTTTGAGCTGATACTAAAGTGTTATCTGTAGAATGTGGTATGTGGGGGTCAAGATGGGAGGTCAACGGCTAAGTAGGGCGCAGTGGAATGTGCACACACACACATAATGATATCTGATTACTTAGAATAGGGCAGAGTCTAGGGCTCTGTCATGTGTTATTTTTGCAGAAAAGCTGAAGCTGCATCTGGGCAAAGGACAAAAGAAGTAGGAGCTGATTGGAGGAGTCCAGGGCGGATCCTCAGCCAATGAGAAGCTGACACCCGACGATGCATACTATATAGACTCTGTAAAAATGTGTTTCTGGGTTGGTTCTTTGTGAGGCTTGTGCCGGAGAACAACCCAGCGCTGTAATTTCTGATCAATAAATTTCAATACTTTTTATAGATTGCCTTCCTTCAATTTTGAACATGCAGGACATTTGAAGTCCAACAATTGGTGACCCCGACGTGATTGGAGAAAAAGGCAATAAAGAGTAAAAGGCCATTGAAGGCCAAGAGTTCCGGGACGGAACGTACTCGGGTTCAACACACGGTCGACCGATTAAAATAAGGTAAGCAGAAACCTGTTAAATCAAACTTCTGCAAATTGGATATTCTAAATTTCTTGTGTTGAATTTGAATTGTATTCCGTTCCATTTATTAGTAAAATATTGATATCTGTTGATCAGAAAAAAATTGTCAGGTAGCAACTAAGGGTTGTGGCCGTAAAAATTTGTCAGGTAGCAACTAAGGGTTGTGGCCGTAAAAATATGTCAGGTAGCAACTAAGAGTTGTGGCCGTAACAGACATAAGGTTAAAAGTTGCGGAGGACTCCCAAGTGACATAAGATTGCGGAGGGTTTCCAAGTGACACAAGGTTAAAAGTTGCGGAGGACTCCCAAGTGACATAAGATTGCGGAGGGTTTCCAAGTGACATAAGGTTAAATAAGTTGCGGAGGGTTCCCAAGTGACAAAAGTTTAGTTTTTAGGTTTTACTGTTGTCTATGTAATAAGTGTTGTCTGTTATTAAAGAAAATGTCTGAATTTGAGAGAGAGTGTGAGGAGTATGGATGTCCCCCTGTAACAACACAGTGGGGAAAGGTGGTAGATGTGTTGTTGGCTCAAGCTGGGCCTAGGGGTCATAAAAAGAGAAGAGAATGTGTCAAAATAAATGGAGTCAGATATGTATTGAAAACGGGTGGGATAATCCCGATAAAATGTCGGTGGCATTAGCACCAAGAGTTGAAAAAAACTAAAAATATACCATGAAATTGGCTTTGTTGGCTATTTGGCCATCATCCAAGTTGCTGACATTGTGATCCAAATTGTGAAACTGAATTATTGATAAAGAAAAAGATAAAAACTGATTGATTTTTCATTCCCAGAAAGAGAATGAGACCTGTTGGTGTTTTTCTCTTTTGATCTGTGTGTGTGTGAGAGACAGAGAGAGAGAAAGGAGGGGCCCAGTGTGTGTGAGACAGAGAGAGAGAGAGAGAAAGAAGGGGCGAATGTGTGTAAACACTGCTGGCAGTGGAGTTAAAAGGGGAGAGGGAGAGAAAAGGATGAAAATCCAAAGCAGAGTAAAATATATAAAGTTGATGAATATTATGATAATCCAAATGAATGGAGCAATGAGAAAGATTAATTATTAACTAGAAAACACATTGGTATTATTTTAAAATATTTGAGAAAGTCTAACCAAATTCTATAATAAGTGATAAGTCCTCCGCCCAGCAAAAATCCAGGTGGAAATCAGGGGTCGGATGCTTTTAGTGATCCTCGTCTGATGAGCCTGGTGAAGATTAACAAGTAATTAAAGGGCTGGGATTAGAGAGGTAAATCACTGAAGGAAACAATAATAATAATAATAATAATAATACAATTAATAATTCATTATATTAAACAGGTTAATAAATCTGTCTTTCAAAGATGTCAAACTCCAGTAGAGTTCTTGGCAGCAAGAAATCCAGCCTGTAATGAAACAATAAGGGAGCTCTCAAGGAAGTGGGCAGAGAGAACAAAGAAATTGGCTACTAAGTGGCCGGAAGGGGGAACATTTGATGTGGCAATGTGTAAAGAAATAGAAGTCTTGATAAAAAATTACAAGACCAATTACACCTCCAAAAAGAGAAATGAAAAAAGAGAACAAGAATTAGGGGTATTAACCTTGTTCAAACTAAATGGAATTAAATTAATAAAATTGGAAAAACAAGAAAGAGAGAATGAAAACAATGAAACAAAAAGAATATTAAATTTCGCATCAAACCCGGTGAGACTGGATCAGGTTATTATTTCAGATCAGCAGTGATGTCAGGGGCCCCCAATGGTGTAAAACAGGCCATGGAAGGTAACCCCGATATACCAGTAGCAACCAATGAAGTATGGGAAAGACACTTAGTATTTCACATTGATAGAACAGTTGATAAACTGCACAAAGAAGATTAGGAGCTAGAAAAGACAAAAAATCAACTATTAAAGCTACAATTAGACTTAGCCAGAGCTAGTGGTTCAAAGAAAACCAAGCAAATGTCTCAGCAGTCTGTGAACGACCCACCTACCCCTTCAGTTATTCCCCCATATTTTGGGTATGACCAGGGATGGTCACAGAGGGGTAATTGGGGAGGAAATAGAGGACAGAGGGGTGGAAACATGGGATTTAGAGGCAGACGAGGCAGAGGTGAGGAGCAACAGAGGGGAGGGGGGTGTTTTTTTGTGTGGTAGCCCTGATCATGGGAAAAATGAATGTCCCTCACAGCAAGGGGGCGGCCAATTTACAGGGCCACCTGCAGGGGGATGGGGTCCTCTCAGAGGTGGACCTGGTGGTCGTGGCAGGGGACCACATGCCTCACAATACCCGGGGCAACAACACCTGTCTCCAGCCAACCTACAGGCGCCTATGCACCCAACATGGGGCCCGGAGGGAGACGCGGGGGATTGTTGAAGGGGCCCACAGAGGACTACATGAGGGGAATGGCTGAACCCCTCATGGAAATAGTGGTTGACAACAAACCACTAAGGGCTCTGGTGGATACTGGAGCTACATACTCCACTGTAACAAGAGGCACAATCACAGATAAAGATCTAAGTGATAAAACAGTGGGAGTCATGGGTTTCTCTGGTGGGTTAGAACATTGGCCAATGACAAAACAATTAACCGTCCAGGTTGTGAATCAGAGCTTACCACACTCATTTCTGTACTCCGCTAACGCTCCTGTACCTCTGCTGGGAAGAGATCTGCTTATCAAATTGGGAGCCAGTATTTTATGTTCACCACAAGGGGTAATAGTGACTTTTCCAGATGGCACACAGGTTGATTGCTCACAGACTGCTCCAACAGGTTGCAGACAGAGTGTTTTACTAGGAGGCCATTAAAGGAGACAGCTGACATCTACTGGGTAGAATTAGATATTTCTCCATCCCCAATGAGTATAGTGACCCTGTATAACAACCACCGACCATGGATAATGGACTTAGATGTTTACTTACCACCCATAGACCCACTACACTGTACATTGTTCTATGACAGAAATGACACAGTCATGTACCAAGAAATGTTTAACAGCATAGAAGGGGATAGATGGCGTCTCACAGGAGATGGCATATTTATAGGAAAAGAAGGAGTTGTAGCCCCCATCGTTTTGACCTCAGAACAGCTAAAATGGTATGAAATGACAGACACAGCCGCCCCACACATCTCTATGGCATTACACCCAGGCCATGAAGCTAGAGAAAAAAGATATGTCACCGCCCCCTTACAGTATGCCATTACTCTCAGCATACCAAAGCCACGAGAGTGACGATGATGACGAGGGAAATGATGTGTGACCTCTTTCAGAGGTCAAGAGAGGGATTGAGGGATATTAACCTTTTGAAAATTATGTTATGCTAATTATATGAGTGCATATGTGCAAAACCAATGTGTCGATGTGTGGTCAATGATTGAAGGAATTAATTGTTGGTGTTTTGGACCATTTGTGTTTGCAGGAATGTGGGAAAACCTTTGAGCTGATACTAAAGTGTTATCTGTAGAATGTGGTATGTGGGGGTCAAGATGGGAGGTCAACGGCTAAGTAGGGCGCAGTGGAATGTGCACACACACACATAATGATATCTGATTACTTAGAATAGGGCAGAGTCTAGGGCTCTGTCATGTGTTATTTTTGCAGAAAAGCTGAAGCTGCATCTGGGCAAAGGACAAAAGAAGTAGGAGCTGATTGGAGGAGTCCAGGGCGGATCCTCAGCCAATGAGAAGCTGACACCCGACGATGCATACTATATAGACTCTGTAAAAATGTGTTTCTGGGTTGGTTCTTTGTGAGGCTTGTGCCGGAGAACAACCCAGCGCTGTAATTTCTGATCAATAAATTTCAATACTTTTTATAGATTGCCTTCCTTCAATTTTGAACATGCAGGACATTTGAAGTCCAACAATATATTCATACGGGTGATATATTTAAAGTAAATAATATAATTTATCGTATAATAATTTGGTTTAGAGTGAACGTAAGTAATTGTGTTAAAGTAACATAGTAATTATTTTCCAGTCAAAGTAATATTATATTTAGGGCAGTATGGTAATTTAAGTAGGTGTAATACAAACAATAGGATTTTCAGGTGAGTGTTCAGTTTAATTAGTGTATGAGATAGAGACATAAAGTTAATATTTTACTTTATTTTAGCTATACAGACATTGTGTGTTTATTATAAATTAAGTAAAGTGACTATTAGGACTAAAAGTGAACATATAGTGATAAATTAGTAATTTACATTGGTGCATTAATTAATAACAGAAAGAGAGATCTTTCGCCAGGTAGGAATTTGGGGAGCGCACTTCAATAAAATAGCTAAGACACGCTAAGGGGGCGCTACATACAAAATCACGCACATGACGTGATATAAAAATAATATGGCCACTCCCAGCAGTGTGGGTGGCATCAGCATGTTAAGGGTGTTATATGTCAATTTTTCTGACGCTTTCAGATATTTAGGAAACATGCTAATTTCACATACTAGTTTCCCTGAAAAACAATGCTACAGCCAGTTATTCTTTGTTGAAATGTGCACTCTGTGTAGAGGTCTGCTACCCGACCCTCGGGTTCGGGTTTGTAGCTAAACCAAAACTATATGCAGGCTATGCTGCTTTCATAGATGCACGCACACACATTATTGCACACGGATATCAGAGATCGCGCAGCGCACAAACAGCACGATTAATTTTTTTGTAAAATAGCTTCGATAGGCTACTGACTCACAACGTTATATTTCTCTGCAATGAGAGGATAAAATCTCTGTTTTTGAAGTATAAGCCTCATTGCTTGTAGAGAGAGATGCGCAGAAGCAGGTTCACATGCACGCGCAACTTTAATTTCTCTCTCTCTCTCTGTCTGTATCTCTCTCGCTCTCGCTAATTCAAAGAAATTATTAATTAATTCAAATAAATATGATACAGACTTATTAAAGATCTTTAGTCTAATTTAAAGTAGGCCGAATGCTAACGAGCCTTAACTGACAAAAATGACCATAATTTGCACAGTGGAATAATTATCGTCTTGTCCATACAACCATTCATAAATTCGGCAGAATGTATGTGACCGCTGACTGCACCTGATGTTCATAAACTTTCATAACTGATAAGTATTTTTTTATTTTGCCTTGCGAAATGCCGAGCCTTGAAGAATCGGTTTCTTTGTGTATTTGTTTACTGACCATTTCATGCAAATGGGGGGGGGGGGTAGTTGTAGGGGGGGGGGGTAGTTGTAGTTTAGAACTACAATTTAGTTCTAAATTGAACTAAATTGCCTTCTTTGATATGGAAATCTTCTTTGTCGTATTAATTTATTCTGTTCCGTTCATCGAGATATCACATTATCTTTCCATATCTTTTTCAGAGGTGCTTTACAGCAGAATTTGAATTTGCTTCTTACTTGAATACGTTTGCATCTTTAGCTATGTTTCCATCTAAAGTTGTGAATTTAACACAATGCACAAAATGACAATATCACATAAAACATTTGCAAATGTGGTGTGTAATTACATCAGTGAGCTTTTTAGTTCAGTTATGCAATCACATGGCCTTGTTGAGGCAAAGTCACGTGACTTTTTGATGCACATAAAGACATTAATTAAATGAGTTTACGGCATAGTTTATGCACACATTTTCTCATCGGATAAAAAATACTCAGGCTCAGTTGAGATAATTCATTTTTTCATTTTTCATTAATTTATGCACATCTTGACATTTCCATCCAGCATTTTTAATGCAGTATCCCAATTTGTTTTATTCTATATCCCAAAACAACAACAGCAGTTCAATAGAATATAATAGAATAGAATCTGTCCTGGAGGACCCCCTGCCCTGTACATGTTGTATGTCTCCCAAATCAGACACACTCAATTTAGTTCTTGCAGTCTCTACTAACGAGATGATGAGTGGAATTAGGTGTGTTAGAAAAGGGAGACATACAAAAGGTGCATGGCAGTGGGCCCTCCAGGACAAGTTTGGGAAGCACTGGAATAGAGGAACTGCAGCATATACTGCTGTATGACTCCCTCTGGTGGCACAATGAAACCTTATTCAGAAAAGTGTGACGTGATATTTACACAAATCCATCCATATACAAAGTTCTAATGTATCTTGAGAAAGCACTGGGAGTACATAACCATTGGATACTGCCCATTTTGATTCATAAGCATAATTATTTTTTTTATCCTATCACCTGAGTCACTGCAATTTGGGATTCGTTCTGGGCAATTTCAGGCAGTCTGCTCTCCACTCAAACAACATTAATTGCGTCCTAGCTAAACGTTTTCCCTGTCCTATAGTTCCCTCACTGCTATCCAATCCTGCTTATCTTTCTGTCTGATAAAAGCTTCTTAACCCACAAAGGTCCTGTACTACAAAAACTGAGCAACTGCGGTTGAGATAAATGAGACCAGTCACAACCCAAAATATCTGAAAATGGCACCATCTAGTGACACAATAGCAAAATGTCACAATTTTCCCCGACGAAGACATGCTTGAGAAATGGGAAAACAATTCAAGAATGAAACCAAACCAGATGATTTAGCAAAGTTATGACACGGCTATTAACTTTTCTGCCTTGCACTGAACTGAATGTTTAACAACATGGTTTTATGAGTCAGTGAGACAGATGTTGATTTGAAATGTCCTTAGAGACAAACAGCATTAACCTGAGCTGTCGGCCGTGAACTCGGGAAAACGCTGAGCCATGATGAATGAATTAAAAAAAGGTGAACCGTCTCATTCTGAGATATTCTCTGCACTCCTCTTCATGAATGAACTGATTAAAGAGCGCTATTAGAAATCATTCTGAATGCTTTCACAAAGGATTGTTGCTGGATCTGGTTTATGAATACTGATGGTTTGTAGGATATACCGCTGAATACATAATCAGCATCAGATACAGGCTCCAACAAACAGATCTGAGCATGTTCAGGATAACCTCCAATGACATCAACCTCCCTCGTCTCCATAGAAACAGCAGCAAGGCTATCAAAATATTCACTGGTACATTGAAGTAAACTATAGCCACGCAGTACATTGTGGGCTGATACACAGTCGCCTGGACAGCTTGCCAACAATCAAGTGTGGGCTTAAGAATGTAGAAAATTGCATGAGGAGGTTCATCAGCAACCTTAAGGGGCTATGAACCCTCACAGAGAGGGATGAGTTAACACAGGGCATCCCAACAACTGATAGAAGTTGCCTTGATATTCAAAAGAGCAAATTTTCTCTTTCAGTCCAATAGGTATTGAAGAATGAATTTGCCAGCACTGTACAAATGCATTAGAAAGTCAAGTTTGATGTTTCTGATGTAACACAAATCATGCTTAAGTTCATAATAATGAACATAAAGACATTCACTTCCAAACACAAGACAATCATCACAGTTGAACTTTATAATGGATAATTAAGTAAATGGCATGGAAAGGAACACTACAGAAAACAAATTATTTGATTCTTTGTTGATTTGGGCTTTTCAAAGTAAGTTTAAACTAACTCAGAACAAAATCAATTTAAAGGAAGGGTTCACCCAAACAATCAAATCCTGCAGTCATTTCTTCACCTTCGTGTCTTAATTAAGTCTGCTGAAGTTGGTCATGTGACTTTTTGGGGGGTTGGTGGAACACAAAAAGTTGTTTAAAAGTTTGAGATCTGTAAGTTGTTTATGTTTTATTATTTATATTTTTAAAAACACATTAAGTCGATTATGCTCACCGAGGATGCATTTATTCGATAAAAAATAAAAATTCTGAAATATTATCATAATTTAAAGTTTTGTTCCCATTTGAATGATCTAATTTTAATTTAGTTATGCAAAACTGAATTTTCAGCATCATTACGCCAGTCTTCAGTGTCACATGATCCTTCAGAAATCATTTTAATATGCTGATCTGATACTCAGAAAACAGCCTATTATTAACAATGTTGAAAAAGTTGTGCTTTTTAGTGCAAGTTGAAATTGTGTGTGTGTGTGTGTGTGTGTGTGTGTGTGTGTGTGTGTGTGTGTGTGTGTGTGTGTGTGTGTGTGTGTGTGTGTGTGTGTGAAAAATCGTATGAATTTGCACTCTATTGCCAGTTCAGGTTTGGGTGAAGGCTAGAACAATGATGTCTCACTTAGTAAATCCAAATTGTCTTTATTGAATGTGCATAAATGTGTGGTTCTGTAACAAATACAAATACAAACATGAGTGTGAATATAAATGTATACAAACACAATGTTAATAAAGCTTATTTAAAAATGACCATTCAATGGAATAAGTGTAACACACAATATCACAATCAAGGTCTAAAACTACTTGTATAAGTGGAAATTAGTGTCCAGTACAAACGTATACTAAGTATGTGTGTGCGCTAAACTGTGCATGAGCTGTTCACGTGAACATCCCTGCTGCGCATGTGCTGTCACTGCGAGTGTAAACAACTCTAGAGCGCATGCATGCTACCCGAGATGCGGCCGTGCATCCTTGTTTATAATGACGAAACATATATAAGCTGACATGAAATAACATTAATAATACTAAATAGTAATGGTATAATAGCAGCGGCTTACAAGCATGCAAATATTATCAATACGTGAACACTTATACAGGCGGAATGACATTTATCTTTACATTTGCTGTGAATGCTCAGTAATTATAGGATTACTTACGGTGTGATGCACGCACACGCACAATCAATAAAAGCTCCTTCGATTTGGGTATTGTTGAAAACTCTGTTCTTCTAAAGTGTAGAAAACTCAGAAGAGAAGACCAGGAGACTTCGGATTGGATTGTCAGCAGAATTTCTTTATTCTATGACATGTCATTGGTATCTGTAGTCATCGAAATCTCATTCTTAAGTAATTTACAGGTTGTCTTATAGGTATTTTTGGAGGAGGGACTTTTTTGAGGTGGAGACAAAACATCAAAGAAACATACATCTGAGGGCAATAACCCTAACGAATCCACGTCTGGCCAGGACAAAGTCATTTGCAGAACAAAGGTAAAATCTCTCAGTAGTCTGACTCATTGATCTTACCATTATCATCGAGACAAAAGGCACAGCTGTCTCGAGCTCAAATGGTCAGGAAACGCTCTCAAACATCTGAATTTCCTGACACTTTCTTTAGTCAGGAAGTGTATCTAAATTAAACATTTAAAATAAAATTTGTAATCTTTCAATTCCCCCTTTGAGAGTTCTAATAACTCTCACAAAATACAAATTTAGACACTTAAAAGTTAATTCTTGTAACTTGTAATAGTTACAGGCACATTGTACATGTTCTGTGTTGCTTATATGTAATTGCATGCTGACACAGAAACAAAACATGCAATTAGGGTCCGTGAAGTTCTTACGGGTAATAATCTTTTCTGGTTGGAACTGTCATTTTCTCGTGAGAGGCAGGCGTCATTTGCTGAAAAAAACACTTGATACTAACAAGTTTCCAAACCATGAAGAATTATCTTCAGTCATCTGGTGTAATTTTGCTGAAAGATCAAGAGTACGAAAATCTTGATCATGTTGATGGATGACTGAAGTTCCCGTATGTGAGTCTCTGCGTTGTGTATTTTTTTTCTTCTTTCTTCTTTCTTTTCTCTTTCTTGTGTGATAGTTGGCTCGGCAATGGGTCTGGTTGTTTTCTAGAGGTTGTGGCTTCATTCGCAGGTGAGAAGGGTGGTGCATATGGATCTCAGGACAGCCATCAGGTGGTATCTGCACAGAGGAAGAAAGAAACACAAACAAGAGAGACCAACGGCACAGAGCAGTATTTGTAGAGTCTGCAAACATTAGGGTTGTATCCTCTGTTCAAAATATAGTCTGCTATGGTTGTTCCTTCTTTCCCTATTTCTTAATTCCTGCGACACCTAAAGAACAGTGAGGAAAGGATGGACTAATGGAGGGGAAAGGCCTATGAGGAAATCTTCACCTCAGGGTTGGCCCCCGAAGCTTGTTGCTTTCGGTTCTTCCCTGGGCTCCTCACTGGTTCTTGTGTCTGCCCTATCCTATCCCTGCAGGGGGAGGAACAACCCTACAGTGTGACACATGAGTCCAAGTTTTCCTTCCCTGACACAATACTGCAGCTGCTGTAATCAACATCACTTGATGTGGTCCGTACCACTTAGGCTCTAATGGCTTGTTTTTGAATGCCTTTATCATGACCCATTGACCTGGGATGATTGTGTGTCCACCTTCTGGTGGAGTCTGCCAACACGACTCAACTCTCTCTTTGGCACTCTGCACTGCCTTTGTGAGGTTTTCACAGTAAGCGATCAGGGCATCTGAAACAATGTGCACATCAGCATTTCTAAGATCAACCTGTCCTGATGCTTGTGGCCTATAGGGACAGTGAAGGTTCCACTTAATCTTCAACATTCTAGACACTTCCTTGACTACCTGTCCTGTGAAGTGGGTACCTTGATCTGAGTCAATGCAATCTGGTAATCCCCATCTAGGAATGAAATCAGTGACAAGACATTTAGCAGTATGTGCAGCTGTAGCACGCCCTGTTGGATAAGCTTCTACCCATCTTGAGATCAATGTTCTTCTAAATTCAGTTAAATGTGTGTGTGCTGCCGGTAAACTCTGAGATAGTCTCTCTATATCTTTAGGACATAAAGCGTTGGCAACAGTTTGTATTTGCACAACAGAAGAATTGGGAGGAACACTATCAGTTTCCTCAACATTGACTGAATTTACAGGCACATCAGTTACTGATTGGAGAGCTACATCTGTTTCAAAGACCGCTTGTAAATCAGGGTAAATGTTATCAGGCTGACTAACTCCCACATCAGCTTTGGCTGCAGCTTTCTTGAGGTTCAATTTCTTAGTCAAAGTGGATACTCTCGCACGGAGTTCGTTGTTCTGTTTCTCTAGCTCTGAATTACGCTGAGACTGTTGTGTAGCTAATGTTAAACTGAATTCTCTGTAACAACAGATAATGCCTTTCACATTGTTCTTACGAATACTTGCTCCTAGTACCTTTTTACACTCATCTACCGACCAAGTCTTGTCTGGATGAATCTCATATTTCTGCGTTAGTTTTTGTCTAACTTTTTCAGTGACTATTAGGTCCATTTGTTCCCCTAACAGTGTTTTGAATTGACTATCTGCCCACAAAGGAGTCGCAAGACCACTCTTTTCTGTGGTTGGAATCAGTCTAGCATTCATTCTAACCATTTTGTAAGTTTCTTCGGTACCACACAAACAAAACAAACACTTCTCTGATCAACAGAGGGTACACTTGTTTTTAGCACGTAATGCCAAAAAACCTTCCCTGCCTGAAACAACAGAGGATAAACCAAAAATTAGCACGTAATGCTAACCTTCCCTGCCTGAAACAACAGAGGATAAACCAAAAATTAGCACGTAATGCTAACCTTCCCTGCCTGAAAAAACAGAGGATAAAACTTTCATCTCTAAAAATAAAAAACTTTCGAGGATAAACTCTTCCCTGCCTGAAACAGAGGATAAAACTTCCCTGCCTACAAGAACAGAGGATACTTTCTTCTCTAAAATAAAAAAACTTTAGAGGATAAACTCTTCCCTGCCTGAAACAGAGGATAAACTTTAGTTAAACAAACCCTACAGATGTATGTTAACTCTTCTCTGACGGCACAGAGGATACACTGGTCTTAGGTTCTTTTGGATTAGAGACAGCACTCACCACAACCCTTGGTTGAGAGAAAAATTCAGTCTGGGAATCCTTGTTCAGCTTGAAGTTTCGCTGGATTCCAAAAGATGCAGATCTTTGTTTGAGCTTGAAGTTTTTCAGGTGAGGAAGCTGGAACTCTATCCGGGTTCACGGCACCATCTGTTGAAAACTCTGTTCTTCTAAAGTGTAGAAAACTCAGAAGAGAAGACCAGGAGACTTCGGATTGGATTGTCAGCAGAATTTCTTTATTCTATGACATGTCATTGGTATCTGTAGTCATCGAAATCTCATTCTTAAGTAATTTACAGGTTGTCTTATAGGTATTTTTGGAGGAGGGACTTTTTTGAGGTGGAGACAAAACATCAAAGAAACATACATCTGAGGGCAATAAACCTAACGAATCCACGTCTGGCCAGGACAAAGTCATTTGCAGAACAAAGGTAAAATCTCTCAGTAGTCTGACTCATTGATCTTACCATTATCATCGAGACAAAAGGCACAGCTGTCTCAAGCTCAAATGGTCAGGAAACGCTCTCAAACATCTGAATTTCCTGACACTTTCTTTAGTCAGGAAGTGTATCTAAATTAAACATTTAAAATAAAATGTGTAATCTTTCAGTATCTACCATTTACTTTCCACTACAAACTATCAGGAATATTCAGTCAAACTTCTTTCTTGTTATCATCCACCTACTGTTCTTCTCCGTCACTTTGCGAACTCCGATGGAAAAGTTTGGGAATAGTCCATTTCACACTGGATGACAGGGGTAGCTGGAAGAGTCCATATGCTAAAAGGGAACACATTCTACAGCCGCCCCCAAATTCACAGTGTGAATTTGCTAACTTAAAGTGTCTTTGCTAGTCGGGGAGAGGGGGCAGACAAACAATCTTGGTTACAGGTCGGGTGTAGGTCTTGTCTTTGATCCGTATTTCTGCAGATCTGACTCTTTGGTCAGACCCAGGGAAGACCTGTACAATTCTCCCTACAGGCCATAGAGTACATGGTAGTTGCTGGTCCACAATCATGACTGTGTCACCGATCTGTAAGTTGGCTTCTTCAGTTTTCCATTTCTGTCTGATCTGAAGATTGGGCAAGTAGTGCCGAACAAAGTGCTTCCAAAAGTGTTCGGCCAAGACCTGGCTATGTCTCCATCTCCTGCGGCTTAGGAGTTCAGAGTCCTGATATAGCACTTGTGGTAATGAGGCATCTCGCCGCCCCATCAGCAAGATGTTAGGAGTCACTGGATCTGGATCGGCAATGTCTGTAGAGGTGTATCCAATGGGCTTGGAGTTGAGGATACCCTCTATCTCTATGAAGACAGTTCTCAGTACTTCTTCTGTAACTGTCTGGGCACCAATGGTGTCTTGAAGTGCCGCCTTCAAGGAGCGTATTTCTCTCTCCCAGCATCCTCCAAAATGGGGTGCGCTGGGTGGATTGAAGATGAATCTGATCTGTTGGCTGGCGAGTTGAGCTTGGAGCTCAGGGTGAAGGGCACTGAATGATTCTTTTAGTTCCCTTTCTCCTCCTTTGAAATTGGTACCCTGGTCTGCTAAGAGCTCAAAGGGTTTACCACGTCGTGAAACGAATCGCCGCAGAGACATCAAGAAGGAGTCAGTGTCCATACTGGTGAGAATGTCGATGTGAACCGCACGTGAAGTCATGCATTTAAAGATGATTCCCCATCTTTTCTCAGTTCTACGTCCCACCTTTATGGTGTAAGGTCCGAAACAATCCACACCTGTTGAGTAGAAGGCAGGTTGATGGATCCTTAGCCTAGCAGGAGGGAGGTCTGCCATTCCGGGGGGATGTGGTTGCCCCCGCCATCTCTGACACTCTGGATACTGTCTTTGGTGGTTTCGGACTGCGGCTCGTCCTCATATCACCCAGTACTTCCTCCGAAGTTCAGCAAACACCCTGTCTGGCCCTGAGTGATGCAACTGATTGTCATAGTCCTTAATTATCAATTTGGTGATTGGATGACGCGATTCGAGGACGATGGGATGTATTGCATCCTCTTCCAGTTGGCTGCTTTGACGGAGCCGACCCCCAACTCTTATGAGTTTGGTATCCTCATCAAATTCAGGAGCTAAGCACAGCAAGCGGCTATTTCTTGCCAAGGGTTTACCTGCTCTGAGACAGGACAGTTCATCTGGAAATGACTCGTACTGACTTTGACGGAGGACTGTGAGTTCTGCCTCTTTGTAATCGTCTGCTGTTGGGGTATCAGTGGCTGTCCCGTTGACTTGTTGGATGTAAGCCTTCAGTAACTCTGGAAGCGTTTGGTACTTCTGTGGATCGGGAATGGGTGGGGAAGAGATGGATAAACCACAGAAAAATGACTTTCTCAGTTCACCGTCTTGATTAAGTGATGTTAACGACGGTATCTCTGGCCAGTGGTCAGTTGTTTGTCTGAGAAATTTGGGCCCTTTGTTCCATCTACTTTCCTGGGCTATGTCACGCAGGGATTTTCCCTTGGTGATGTCATCTGCGGGATTCTCCTTTGTAAGCACATACTTCCACTTATCAAACTCTGTGAGTTCCTGGATTTCTGCCACTCTGGTGCCTACAAACACTTTAAAGCGACAGGAGGATGATAGCAACCAGTTAAGGACAGTTGTGGAATCAGACCACAGAGTGACACTGTAAATGGGCAAAGTCAGCTCTGTCTTCAGAACTTTTGCAAGCTGGGCGCCAGTCAGCGCTGCACATAACTCCAACCGGGGAATGGTTTGCTGTTTTTTCGGGGCTACCCGAGATCTAGCAGCTACAAAAGCTACTCCCACTTTACCTTCAGGACTTTCCGTTCGTAAGTAGGCCACAGAACCATAGGCTTGCTCTGAAGCATCGCAGAAAATGTGGATCTGCCTGGTGCTAGTAGGGTGATCCAGTTCTTTACTGCAGTAACATCTCGGCCATGCAATGTGCTGTAGATCATCCAGCTCACTCTCCCAAACTTTCCACAAGTTCAAAAGTTCCTCAGGAAGTCGGGGATCATCCCACTCTCTTTTCTTGTCCCATAGCCTCTGTACAATTACTCTGGCCCGTGTTGTGAATGGAGTAATGTAGCCTATGGGGTCATACTGGCTAGCAAGGGTTTTGTATATGCTCCGCATAGTTGGAAGTGGGTGGTCTGTCCGACGTTGCTTATAGGAGAGAGTGTCTGATGAGCAATGCCAATGTAGCCCAAGAGTTGACTCCTGTGCATCTTGATGACCTTCACTGAGCCACTGCATATTGCTTTGGGATCGAGCATCAGCTGAAAGGTGACTGATGACTGACGGATCATTGCTCGCCCACTGTCTCAAGTCAAAGCCTCCTGAACTTAAGAGGCTGCGGAGTCTGTCCACAAAATCTTTCGCTGTTTCACTTGAGGTGAAGCTCTGAAGGCAGTTGTCGACGTAGAAAGATTTCTCTACAGAGCCTTGTGTGTCTTCAGACTTACTGTTATCCAGGACATGCTTTTGTAGTGCAAATGTTGCACAGCAAGGGCTACACGTGGTTCCGAAGGGTAGGACTTGCCATTCGTACACGTCTGGCGCTTTGTCTCTCCGAAGATCTCTCCAAATGAATCTCAGCAGCAGTTTGTCTTCAGGTAAAAGGCGTACCTGGTGGAACATCCCACGAATGTCACTACTAACGGCGATGGAATGTTCTCGAAAACGCAGGAGAACAGCCAGTAGAGAAGGACTGAGTGGTGGACCTGGGAGCAAGTAATCGTTCAGATTGTAACCTTGGTAGGCAAACGAGCAATTGAAGACGACCCTTTTCTTTCCATTGTGCTCCACCATATGATGTGGGATGTACCAACTCTCCCTGGAATGGTCCACCTGTTCAGGAGGGAGTTTTAAGATGTAGCCAGCTTGCTGTAACCTGGCTATCTCCTCTTGGTAGGCTTGTTCAGGATTCTTGTTCAGCCGATTTTCTATCCCTCTTAATTGTGGCAGGACAGCTTCTTTGGGTGCATGTATACATGGCATACCTTTGGCACGTAGAAGAGGGGGTGGCATAGCGCTGGATTCCGTTCACATCCACTCTCACTGTTTTGTCTTGGAGAAGTTGGATGCACTCTTGGTCTTGTTTTGACCTCGTCAGTATCTTTTCGTTCTGATGTGGAAGAATGTCCATTTTCCACAGTTTCTCCACATTCGAATAAAGCTCATTACTGGGCCGCAAGCTTGTGAAGAGACATTGCTGTGGGGAAAGTCTGCTGGTTACTTCCTGTGCTGGGCCTTGTAGTGTCCATCCTAGACGTGTTCTCACCGCAGCAGGGCCACCAGGAGGACCCAGTCTAACTGGTTCGATTGGCGTGATGAGGTGAGGGCAGTCAGAGCCGATGAGAACCACTGGTCTCACTTTGTGAAGGTGCTGTAGTGGCAGGCCGGCAAGATGCTTGTACCTTTTCTGGAGTACCTTGACTGGATGTGTGTGTTCAGCTAAGCCCAGGCTGTTGGCTGTGAAGGCACTCCGTATTCTGAAGGGCTTCCTGGGGTTAGCTACTGAAGACACAGTGAAGGTCACAGACGCCCCGTGAATGGTCTGGGTGTCTTGCCTGACTGTGCAAAGGACCAAGTCCTCTGGCTGTCCCTTCAGATTCAACTTCTTGACTGCTTCATGTAAGATGATGGTCCGCTCTGATCCATCGTCCAGAATTGCATACGCCTCCATGGATTTGTTGCGTTTCGGAGCAGAACCTTGGTTACCTTCAGTAGAATTTTGCTGTCACACATTGGACGATCTACATACAAGACTGCACTGGCTGGAACTGCTTCTTCTGTGGTTCTACTTTGTTCATTTACATCGTGTAATGCCTGCAGATGTTTCCTGTTGCAAATTGGACAGAGGGCTTTGAGTGTGCAGTTAGCGGCATGATGACCGCGCCCACAGCGCCAGCATCTATTTTGGCCTTTAATCCAAGTCACTTTCTGTTCTTTACTGAGTAGCTTGAAGTTCTCACAGCCATTCAAGAAATGTCGGTTGTTGTCGCAATAAGGACAGTATGCTTTCACCCATTCTCTTTTAGCAGCAGGTGGTTTGGGTGAATCAGCTGGTGTGGCGGGGCTGGGTTTCGGTTTCTCTGTACCAAGGAGGATGGTAGTGGGTTTACGAGGTTGCTTAGAGTCTCTCCTTGTCTCCCTTCCCTGCAGTGATGAAACTTTAGTCTGGCTAGTATAGTCAGTGTGCTCATCTTGAACTTGAAGCTCATACTCAAGCCAATCCGCAAAGTCCAATAATGTGGGTATGGCGACGTGAAGAGGGTGAGTGTACCTCTTGAAACTGGACCTGAGGTCATGTGGCAGTTTACTCGTTTACATGTGACCCGCACTCCAGCTCGACACTGCCTTTCTGGCCCAACTGTTCCAACATACTAACCAGGGAGCGTACTTGAAGACCAAACATCCGAAAAGCTTTCACTTCTCCACTGCGAATGTCCGGTCCATCCATCAGTTCGGCAATGCGCTGTAATGCTAGATGATGGGGCTGCCCATACATTTTATTGAGGGCTGTCATGGTGTTTGTGAAAGGGAACCTTGAGTTGCTGTATGAGTCCGCCACAAGAAGTGCTTCTTCCAATTGCAGGTGGTCAGTAAGGATCTGGTACTTGAACTGCTCTGTTGCATCCTCAGGTAGAATGTTCTCCAGTGCTATCCTCAGTCTAGAGAACTCTCTAGTATCAGGGGCTGTCAGAAAGGGGATAGTTGGAGCAGGGCCTCTGTACGTTTTCTCCTGGATGGATCGAGGCTGTTGATGTTGATGTCTGTCATCTGTGTGAGCGGATGGCATCCGCTCATGCGCTGGGGTCCTAAACTCCGCCTGATGAGACGGAATGTGCTGGGGGGAACAAGGGTGCCTGGGTTGAGGTGGGTCACTGTAATGCGCTGGTAGTGGTACTCTCTCAGGCATTGAGGAAGAAATGTCCATGTTCCTAAAATCCTCAGCTATTCCAGAGTACTCATGCATTGTAGCTGGGCGCAGTTCTCTCACGGCAGTAGGTGGTATTGTACGTGGGGCTGGAGTCGGACGGAACCGTTGTGAGGTCTCACGGTTCACCACTGGGGTAAAGGGACCTGGAGACACTGGCCTGGAGAGAGCTCCCTTTTACGCCTTAAGACTTTGAAGTTCGTTATGTAACATGGCATTCTGTTGCCGCATCTCCCGTAATGCTGAGATGATATCTGGAAGCTGACTGGCTTGACATCGCAGGTCTGCATTCTCTCGCTTCATCTCCTGCAACATGGCTGTAAGCTCTTCTACCTTTTCTCCTCGCCAATCAGATGCACTTGGCCATTCGTCTCTCAGTATCCATTTATCAAGCTCGAAATCTTGACTAACAGGAGAGCTTGATCTTGTATGTCCTGCTGTACTTGGTGACTGTACTCTGCTTTGACTGCGGGCTGGGACTGGCTGTCGCTGCTGCAATGGCTCACCAAGCTCGTAGTCCACTAGATGAGCTGGTGGGTTAATCCGTCTTCGTGGACGCATAACAGGCACTTCCTTCCCGGGTTGAGACATCTCTATAACAATTCACCACTTCCGGCTCGAAGGACCATGAAAAATCGTATGAATTTGCACTCTATTGCCAGTTCAGGTTTGGGTGAAGGCTAGAACAATGATGTCTCACTTAGTAAATCCAAATTGTCTTTATTGAATGTGCATAAATGTGTGGTTCTGTAACAAATACAAATACAAACATGAGTGTGAATATAAATGTATACAAACACAATGTTAATAAAGCTTATTTAAAAATGACCATTCAATGGAATAAGTGTAACACACAATATCACAATCAAGGTCTAAAATTACTTGTATAAGTGGAAATTATTGTCCAGTACAAACGTATACTAAGTATGTGTGTGCGCTAAACTGTGCATGAGCTGTTCACGTGAACATCCCTGCTGCGCATGTGCTGTCACTGCGAGTGTAAACAACTCTAGAGCGCATGCATGCTACCCGAGATGCGGCCGTGCATCCTTGTTTATAATGACGAAACATATATAAGCTGACATGAAATAACATTAATAATACTAAATAGTAATGGTATAATAGCAGCGGCTTACAAGCATGCAAATATTATCAATATGTGAACACTTATACAGGCGGAATGACATTTATCTTTACATTTGCTGTGAATGCTCAGTAATTATAGGATTACTTACGGTGTGATGCACGCACACGCACAATCAATAAAAGCTCCTTCGATTTGGGTATCTACCATTTACTTTCCACTACAAACTATCTGGAATATTCAGTCAAACTTCTTTCTTGTTATCATCCACCTACTGTTCTTCTCCGTCACTTTGCGAACTCCGATGGAAAAGTTTGGGAATAGTCCATTTCACACTGGATGACAGGGGTAGCTGGAAGAGTCCATATGCTAAAAGGGAACACATTCTACAGTGTGTGTGTGTGTGTGTGTGTGTGTGTGTGTGTGTGTGTGTGTGTGTGTGTGTGTGTGTGTTTGTGTGTGTGTGAGTGTGTGTGTGTGTGTGTGTGTGTGTGTATGTGTAATTGAAGTACCTCAAACTGTTGAACGATACTGTATTTACAACAGAACGTTCAAGCTGCTATTTTGCACCAGCCGTATGGAGCAACTTTTTTTTTTTTGGAGCTTCACTTTTTTCCACCATCCACTTTGAGTGTATGAACAAAAATCTTCTTCAAAACCCTTCCTTTTGTGTTCCACATAAGAAAGTACATCTGACAGGTTTAGAACAACGGGTTAGTATATTATGTTTGTGGTGAACAATCCCTTTAAATCCACAAATCACTGTTAAGAGTTAAGATGGTTAAAAGGCCCTAAATATCACATCCTGTCTCTTACCTGGACTCTTGTCAAGGAAAAGGCAGCAATGTGTCTGCAGTATCCATGGTAACACCTCTGGCAGATGGAGAAATGAAGATGGAAATAGTACAATGGAGTAAATTTCACACACAGAGAACAAGACAATCTGTGAATGGAGGGAAGAAGATGAAAAGATGAGATAAACCATTTCCCTGTGACAGGGGCCATGCTTTCTCAAGTTAATGAACTCATCCACCTCCTAACTTTGCATGTGGGAAAAAAAAAATCACATACATCTCCACAATTCACAACTTACTCCTTAACCCTCGGCATACAAATAAATACTACTCTGCACTTATTCTGGTAAAATCACACAACGCATAATGATCTGAGATGACCAAACACCTCAGAGGAACTCAGAGGAAGCCAACCCTCAGACAATATAGGCCTTCAGAATTAACCCAATTTTGCCATAAGTTAAATATATTAAGTTTCTACAATATATAAATATATTGTAGAAACTTTATTTCATGTAAAGCTGCTTTGCAACGATGGTATCGTAAAAATCGCTATTCAAATCATCTCGAAATGAATTGAAAAATACGTGAGATGCACATGACGGCGATGGGCCATGGGCGTAAATCCCGGGGGGGACGGAGGGGACATGTCCCCCCCCCCCCATCCGAGGGTTGTCCCCCCCCCAAAAAAAAATATTTAAAAAAAAATCGCACTCTCTATTGTGAAAAATATATGTATGTATACCTAAAATAATTGTGTAAGTAGAAAAACCCCCCCGCAAAAAATGCTTTTCGAAACAGTTGAGTTCCCCCTCGCCTTCCTCACAGTGGTTTGGCCCACTGCCTGCAGTGTTGCCAGATTGGGCGGGTTGCTGCCTGGACGCTTAAGCTTATAAAGACTGAAAGTGGCCATGGTGGAGAGACGTTCAAATAAAGCGTCATTGCATTAATAACTAGACAACTTTTGCGGCGCTTCGTCCACGAGGGGGAGATATGAAGATAGATAGATAGACAGACAGACAGACAGACAGACAGACAGACAGACAGACAGATTCAAATAAAGATTTCAAAATAGCCACCAATTAAAAACGTAAATGGTTGTCCGTGGATGGAATTCAGAGATCCTGGGAGGTTAGCTATTTTAGCTTAAATTTAAGAACAAACATTAATAGAAAATTAGTTCTGAATTATCTGGTCTTAAACGTGTTCTCAGATGTAAGCACAATGTTATTTTACATCATTCTTTACATATTTTTTTCTGAAATGTTTTATTTGGATGCGCATCTAACATTTGTTAAATGTTACTACTTGCTTAATGGGATATTTCACACAAAAATGAAAATTGTTGTTATTTCACCCTCAAGTTGTTCCAAACCTGTATGAGTTTCTTTCTTCCATTGAGCACATAAGAATATATTTTGAAGAATGTTCAAAATATCTTCTATATCCAAACTGTTGACAGTAGTCAGTGATTTCCATATTATGGAAAAAAAATACTATGAAAGTTGTAGGGGAATTACAGTTGAGGACTAGATATGATGAATGAAGACCAGGGCCCGTATTCACAAAAAAACTGTATACTACTAAGAGTTCTCCTAAATAGCAGTACAAGTTTTTAGCTAAGAGTTTTCTCTTAAAACCTATTCACAAAGCTGCTGAGACAAACTTTTACTAAGGAATAGAGAGAAGTCTTATGTTAAGAGTAAAGGTGGGGTTGACCTTGTTGCTTACTAAATATGCACACAGTGATTGGCTGATAGTCTCTGTCAGCGATTTATTCATATAAATATTGTAGAGCACAATATTATGTTGCCATATGCAAATAAAGTTGTTTTTTAAAGGGTAATTGCCACATTCATATAAAGATTTAACATGCAGGCAAAGTGTCACATGTTCAATATTCAATAAAGTTATATGTTACATGTAACACATGTACCTCAATATTTTAAGCAGTAGAGAAAATAACTAATTTTACTTCATAATAATTTCTTCAATAGTAACACTTTTATCTCAAATGTATATGCAAACATACATTTCCAAAAGAAAACAACACAACAATTATTATTATTATTATTTTTTTTTAAATACGTAACTATGGAATGAGGGTAGACCACCTATATTCCCAGACATAACCCTGGAGATTATTCTCCCCCAATGCTGTGGGTTTGTCTCTAACTAGAGTGTAAGTCTATTAGGAGGTTGACATTCTCTGTGAGGATATGGCCGATTTGTCGGTACGCTCACAGTCACAGTGTTTTTCAGGGGAGTTTGGTTTGACAAGGGCATTGACAGACTTGTACTTAGAACAGTCTCTTTCACCAGACTTGGTGAGTCTCAGTCAGTGCATTTTCAAATGTTGGTGCGGAAGAATGCCTAGACAGCTGGTGGTAATCTGGAGCAATTTCTAGGTAAGGATTTGTTGTCACCTGTTCTTCGGAGCTGTCACAAGAATTTGCAGTTAGTAACTGGTCTACATGTCTTTTCCAGATGAGGTGACCATCAGCGAGTGCGACTGTGTAAGACAGTCCAGTTTGTGCAATTACAACTTCTAGTAATCATTTGACACCCTTTCCGTAGTTATGAGCTAACACCTTGTCTCCAGGTTTTAAACAATGATGTCGTTTCATCTTGATGTTTTGTTGTGCTTGAACAGTCTGTTTTGTTTTCTGAGGTTTCAACAAATCCAGACGAGTGCGGAGCTGTCTTTTGAACATTGCGGTGGCAGGAGACACTTTGATGGTGGCATGGTGAGTGTTTCTATAAGAGAGTATAAATTGCTGAGGCGTTGATTGAGTGACCCTTTACCCTGTGTCGAATTAAGAGCTTACTTCATTGTCTGGACAAACCTCTCAGCAAGACCGTTTGTGGACGGATGATAAGGTGCTGATTGAATATGTTGAATTTCATTGGCCTTCATGAAAACCTCAAACTCCTCTGAGACCAGCTGAGGCCCATTATCACTGACAAGCAGCTGTGGGAGGCCAAAACGTACAGAAATTAAACGAAGGGCTTCCACAGTTTTAAGTGCTTTTCATTTCCTCAACCTCTGGCCATTTGCTGTGGGCATCAAGAAGAACTAAAAACATATGGTCTTCCATTGGCCCTGCAAAATCAACATGAACTCTCACCCATGGTTCCTCAGGCCATTGCCAGGCAAGTAACGGGGCTGATTGAGGGATATTTCTCAGCTTTTGACATAGACTGCACAATTTAGCTTTCTCTTCAATCTCCACACCTGGCCACCAAAGGTAGCTACGGGCGATTTCCTTCATCCAAACTACTCCACAGTGTCCAGAATGGAGCTCCTCCAGTACTCGTTGTCTCAATGGTGGTGGAATGATGAGCCTTTAGCCCCACGGTAGGCAACCAGATTCAACAGCAAGCTCATTCCTCCTACTCACATAAAGCCTTAGGAAGGGTGACATTTCTCCCATTTCCCCTCTGGGAACAAGATGCAAAACTTTGGACATCACAGGGTCAGTACGTGTGTGTTTTTTTACCTGAACTGCCGTTACAGGGGAATTGTCCAACTCTTTAAAATAGAACATGTCCGCCTTTACTGATTCTGGATGAGTAGTGGGCAGTGGCAGTCAAGAGAGCCCGTCAGCATTAGCATGATGTTCTGATCGTCTGTACTTGATATCATATTGATGCGCAGATAGAAGAAAGGCCCAACGCTGCATTCTTGCAGATGCAAGTGAAGGAATGCCCAAATGTGGGCCAAAGATGGAGGTGTTCTGTTAGGAATGTAAGTCGCCTTCCAAACAAGAATTTATGAAATTTCTTCAATCCAAACACAATAGCAAGTGCTTCACGTTCAATTTGATCATAGTTGCATTCTGCCTTACTCAAAGTTCGTGATGCGAAAGCGATGGGTTTTTCATCCCGATCGCATAATGTGTGACACCACCACCCCCGCGCCATAGGGCGACGCATCACATGCCAGTCACATGCACTGGCAGAGCGGGGTTGAAATGAGTGAGGGCATCAGACTGGGCTAAGGCTGTTTTCACCTCAATAAAAGATTCCTTACATTGCTTAGTCCATTCCAACTTTTTAATTTATTCAGTAGGTCATGTAGTGGTTTCAGCCTGATAGCTAGGTTTGACATGAATTTTGCGTAATAAGCCAACAGCCCCAAAAAAGACCGGAGCTGACTCACATTTTGTGGAGCTGGTGCATCCACGATCGCCCCGAACCATCAATCACGTGGCCCAAATACTCAACAGCAGGGCAGAAAAACTCACACTTGTCTTTTCTGACTTTCAGTCCAAAACTCTGCAGTCTCTGCATGGTGGCTTCCAGGTTACTCAAATGTTTTTTTTACATTTTACATTCATGCATTTAGCAGACGCTTTTATCCAAAGTGACTTATAGTGCATTTAGGCTATAGATTTTTTTGTCAGACATCCTTTCCAGTGATCAGCAAATCAGGTAACAGGTAACACTGCACCCCGGTCAGCCCACTGAGAATACGGTCCATCGCTCTTTGGAATAGCAGCGGCGCTGAAGTAATTCTCTGAAATTGATACATTCCTTTATGTGTTATGATCCAAGGAGATCTTGAGAGCTTGCATCCACATGCATCTGCAAGTATGCCTGGCAAATCAATTTTGCTAAACTGTTGGCCTCCAGCAAGACCAGAAAAGAGATCCTCTAAAAGCGGGAGGGGGTACTGTTCTGGGATCAGAACCGGATTTACGGTCACCTTGAAATCTCTGCATAAACGAAGGGACCCATACTTCTTTATGACCGGCACAATTGGAGTAGCCCAGTCGCTCATGTGTACTGGTCGCAGAACTCCAGCCTTTACAAGTCTCTCCAATTCTTCTTCAACCTTGGGTCTAAGTGCGTATGCTACAGGTCTGGCTTTCAAACACATTGGTTGACTACCTGGCTTCACCATCATTTTCACTACAATGTCCTTCATACTTTCGAGTCCATCACTGATCACATCCAAGTATTTGTTTAGTATTCCTTGGAGTTTTGCATTTGCACTAACTAGATGGACCTCTTGCCAATTCAGTTTAATCTTTTCCAGCCAAGTCCTTCCAAGCAAGGCTGGGTGATTGCCCTCAATAACATACAGTGGTAGTTTCCTTTTTTGCATATTGAGTTCAACTGCCACTTCAATTATCCCTTTAACAGAAACTATCTCACCAGTGTAGGTCTTCAGTGTGACGTTGGAGGGCTGGGGGGTGCGATGTGGCAGCATTTCTTTAAATGTTGTCTATGACACCAATGAAACTGCAGTTCCTGTGTCCATCTGCATACGTACTGGTTTTCCGTCCAGAAGAGGAGTCACCCAGTAACCTCGTTCATCTCTTGAAACAGATAAAACATATAAAGCATCCTCGTCCTGTGTTTGCGAATCACTCTGTGTTTGTTGGGTGTTTTACATTTGATTCACATGCTTTTGTTTGAATTTTTGATGACGTTTCTTTGTATGTCCCGTGTTTTTACTTGATTGTGTCTTTTGTTTTTGTTGGCACGCTCAATGTGGCCTTTCTTGACGCAATTTCTAGAGTTCATGTCCTTGAACCAACAATCTACATGCTAATGCCCCTCTTTTCCGCATCGATAACATGCCTTTTCTGAGTTTGACTTGCTCCTTGCGTCTGAATAAACCTTGTGCACTTGGGCAGATGCACTTAGTTGTGGTGCCTCTTTTGCAGCCATTTCCATCGACGTGCTGATCTTCATGGCCTTCTGTAATGTTAAGTTACTTTCAGTTAGTAGTCGCTTTTGTATAGCCTCACTTCGGAGACCACAGACAAGCCTGTCACGTATGGTGTCCCTTAGTGACTGGCCAAACTCACAATGTTTGGATAATCGTTTCAACACTGCCACAAATTGAGAAATAGATTCGCCATCTTGCAGATTTTTTTTGTGGAATCGGAATGTCACAGTGATAATCAGTGGTTTAGGTGAATAGTGCTCTTTGAGTAAACTCACTATTTCCTGATAGGGCTTGTCACCTGGTTTGTCTGGCTGTGTTAAACTCCAAAGTAGATTAAACCTCTTCACACCCATGACACTCAGAAAGGTTGGCACTATAGCTTCATCTTTGAAGTGCGTTTGCCAGTGCGAAGTAGTCAAAACGTTCAGTATAGGCACTCCACTGTTCAAATGATTCGTCAAATGATTCACCAGTGCTGATACACCAGTGCTTCCCAAACCTGTCCTGGAGGACCCCCAGCCCTGCACATTTTGTATGTCTCCCTAATCAGACACACCCAATTTAGTTCTTGCATCTCTACTAACAAGCTGATGAGTGGAATCAGGTGTGTTAGATAAGGGAGATATATAAAAGGTGCAGGGCAGGGGGGCCTTCAGGACAGGTTTGGGAAGCACTGCACTACACCAATGACTACAGCGTTTGCATACTAAAAACGTAACATAGGGAAGTGTATAGGAACATAGAAGGGACAATTTGCATTTCACAAATACACAACGGAGCCCAAGTGTGTGTTTGTCAACAGTTTGAGAATCTAGAGTTTGGCATGCAATAGCACTTATTGGTGGGCTACAATTTCCTTCTTGGTCCTGACAGAAAACTCTGCACAGTCACAGATCAGCAGACAAGGATGTTGTCCTGGCTTGGACACAGGAATCGGGGTTAGAATAGTATCCCACTATTCTATAAGGTGGTTTACTGAGCCTTCATGAATGTAAATGTAAATGTAATCTCCACTCCCGGTAACAGATACACTGACACTGCATTTAAATACAAAAATTACAATAAAATTCCACATTTACAAAACTTTACAGTCACGGATAACCATATACATAATATCAATTCATCAACAAAACAACCTACTTAAAAGCCAACTTTTAGTTTTTAACTCACTGGCCCAGCCCTTATGAAAAAGAAGTTAATTCAAGTGTGCTATTGGTATACTGCTTTTAAACAAAAAATAGGAAAGTATAATTTTAGTCTACTTTTTATGTACTTAAAATGTTTTTTTTATGTACCTCAGAAATGGGCTTTATGTACTTCACAAAACTATACCTAAAATCACATTTAAGTATACTTGACTTATACTTAGAATACGTCTAAATATATTTGAGCTATACTGTGCTCCTAGAATCCGTGTTTTCATTGTTATACAGTGGGGGGCGCTAGTACACATCTTCTGTACAGAATTTCCCAAAAAACACAAGGGAAGAAGAAACTGAAACAACCTATAGGTTAACCTCATGAAATATTTTAAATGTGAAAGTAAGAAAATTATGGAAACTTAAAAATTATATCCTTTGCTAACGAAATAAACCAATTAAAAGCATTTGTGTGGTGTGGCTTTTGTGTTCATGTTTAATTTCAACATGAAGTTTATAGGAGAGGTTTACTAGCTTTGGTCTTCAATTAACATTAACGTTCATTTGTGCGCAGCCTACATTACAAATTGTACTGGTTGAAGTGTAGCCTTAATGTAATTGGTCAAATCTATGTTGTTTTGAGGAAATTAATAGCATTCCTGCTAAAAAAACAAAGTGTTCCTCTAGCGCTACAATGCTTGGGAACTAATGTGGTCGGAACCAAAGTTTACAGGACTGCGTTCTCTGGAATCATCTCAAGCAGAGGACTTCTACATTCCGATTGGTTGCCGCCGAACTGCGTCATAGCTCTCATCATCCAAAATGCTCCGCGCCGCGCCGGAGCTCACCGCCAGCAAACAATGAAAATGAATGACTTCCGGCCACTTTGACGCTCTCGCCGCCTGCGGTGTGAACGCACAGTTAGGCAGCTGACTTGCTGCCTCGCTGCCTTATGAGGCATTTACTTAGCAGGCAGCATTTTGCACGAAGGCACCTCACGAAATGTATTTTGGACAGGCTACTGAGGCAGCAAAATGGTTTAATGATCTACAACAAAATAAAACGAGTTTTGGTGATAACTAAACACATATTTAGTTACTTTAATACTAAGTTATCGTTATAAATAACAACAAAAGTGTAAAACGAAATATACACTTACACACAAACTAACCACCAAATGCAACTTTCAGACGCCATCTTTATTATTTTAGATTATTATTTAGTGAAGCTAACTTTGCATTCGGATGTGCCTTGGTGCCTTATTACCTTGGAATGTGTTCTCCGAATGCGGTTTTGAGAGGAACATTTGTCAAGTCAAGTCACCTTTATTTATATAGCGCTTTTAACAATACAAATTGTAACAAAGCACTGCACAATATCAAAATAGGCAAATTGTGTCAATAATGTAAAATTACAGGATTTAATACTCAATTATCAGCTGAATGCATTTCATTTTGAATTTAGTAATGGCATTGTCCAGCTCAATTCAGTTTAAATAATATTTGTGCAATCAAGTCGATGATTTTGCTGGAAATGAAGTGTCCCCAACTAAGCAAGCCAGAGGCAACAGCAGCAAGGAACGAAAACTCCATCGGTGACAGAATGGAGAAAAAACCTTGGGAGAAACCAGGCTCAGTCGGGGGGCCAGTTCCCCTCCGGCCAGACGAACCAGTAGTTTGTTCCAACTGCAGCAAAGTCAGAGTGTAAGTGGTCCACTGGTTCCAGGGGTCTTTTCCCGATGGATATCTAGGTGACGAGGTTCTCACTGGAGATCTGTCTCTGGGGCTCATCTATGTGTCCTAGACTCCGCTGACGGTCAGGGCTGTAGAGGTTGTCTCCAGGTGCTGAGGCCCATTATCACTGACAAGCAGCTGTGGGAGGCCAAAACGTACAGAAATTAAACGAAGGGCTTCCACAGTTTTAAGTGCTTTTCATTTCCTCAACCTCTGGCCATTTGCTGTGGGCATCAAGAAGAACTAAAAACATATGGTCTTCCATTGGCCCTGCAAAATCAACATGAACTCTCACCCATGGTTCCTCAGGCCATTGCCAGGCAAGTAACGGGGCTGATTGAGGGATATTTCTCAGCTTTTGACATAGACTGCACAATTTAGCTTTCTCTTCAATCTCCACACCTGGCCACCAAAGGTAGCTACGGGCGATTTCCTTCATCCAAACTACTCCACAGTGTCCAGAATGGAGCTCCTCCAGTACTCGTTGTCTCAATGGTGGTGGAATGATGAGCCTTTAGCCCCACGGTAGGCAACCAGATTCAACAGCAAGCTCATTCCTCCTACTCACATAAAGCCTTAGGAAGGGTGACATTTCTCCCATTTCCCCTCTGGGAACAAGATGCAAAACTTTGGACATCACAGGGTCAGTACGTGTGTGTTTTTTTACCTGAACTGCCGTTACAGGGGAATTGTCCAACTCTTTAAAATAGAACATGTCCGCCTTTACTGATTCTGGATGAGTAGTGGGCAGTGGCAGTCAAGAGAGCCCGTCAGCATTAGCATGATGTTCTGATCGTCTGTACTTGATATCATATTGATGCGCAGATAGAAGAAAGGCCCAACGCTGCATTCTTGCAGATGCAAGTGAAGGAATGCCCAAATGTGGGCCAAAGATGGAGGTGTTCTGTTAGGAATGTAAGTCGCCTTCCAAACAAGAATTTATGAAATTTCTTCAATCCAAACACAATAGCAAGTGCTTCACGTTCAATTTGATCATAGTTGCATTCTGCCTTACTCAAAGTTCGTGATGCGAAAGCGATGGGTTTTTCATCCCGATCGCATAATGTGTGACACCACCACCCCCGCGCCATAGGGCGACGCATCACATGCCAGTCACATGCACTGGCAGAGCGGGGTTGAAATGAGTGAGGGCATCAGACTGGGCTAAGGCTGTTTTCACCTCAATAAAAGATTCCTTACATTGCTTAGTCCATTCCAACTTTTTAATTTATTCAGTAGGTCATGTAGTGGTTTCAGCCTGATAGCTAGGTTTGACATGAATTTTGCGTAATAAGCCAACAGCCCCAAAAAAGACCGGAGCTGACTCACATTTTGTGGAGCTGGTGCATCCACGATCGCCCCGAACCATCAATCACGTGGCCCAAATACTCAACAGCAGGGCAGAAAAACTCACACTTGTCTTTTCTGACTTTCAGTCCAAAACTCTGCAGTCTCTGCATGGTGGCTTCCAGGTTACTCAAATGTTTTTTTTACATTTTACATTCATGCATTTAGCAGACGCTTTTATCCAAAGTGACTTATAGTGCATTTAGGCTATAGATTTTTTTGTCAGACATCCTTTCCAGTGATCAGCAAATCAGGTAACAGGTAACACTGCACCCCGGTCAGCCCACTGAGAATACGGTCCATCGCTCTTTGGAATAGCAGCGGCGCTGAAGTAATTCTCTGAAATTGATACATTCCTTTATGTGTTATGATCCAAGGAGATCTTGAGAGCTTGCATCCACATGCATCTGCAAGTATGCCTGGCAAATCAATTTTGCTAAACTGTTGGCCTCCAGCAAGACCAGAAAAGAGATCCTCTAAAAGCGGGAGGGGGTACTGTTCTGGGATCAGAACCGGATTTACGGTCACCTTGAAATCTCTGCATAAACGAAGGGACCCATACTTCTTTATGACCGGCACAATTGGAGTAGCCCAGTCGCTCATGTGTACTGGTCGCAGAACTCCAGCCTTTACAAGTCTCTCCAATTCTTCTTCAACCTTGGGTCTAAGTGCGTATGCTACAGGTCTGGCTTTCAAACACATTGGTTGACTACCTGGCTTCACCATCATTTTCACTACAATGTCCTTCATACTTTCGAGTCCATCACTGATCACATCCAAGTATTTGTTTAGTATTCCTTGGAGTTTTGCATTTGCACTAACTAGATGGACCTCTTGCCAATTCAGTTTAATCTTTTCCAGCCAAGTCCTTCCAAGCAAGGCTGGGTGATTGCCCTCAATAACATACAGTGGTAGTTTCCTTTTTTGCATATTGAGTTCAACTGCCACTTCAATTATCCCTTTAACAGAAACTATCTCACCAGTGTAGGTCTTCAGTGTGACGTTGGAGGGCTGGGGGGTGCGATGTGGCAGCATTTCTTTAAATGTTGTCTATGACACCAATGAAACTGCAGTTCCTGTGTCCATCTGCATACGTACTGGTTTTCCGTCCAGAAGAGGAGTCACCCAGTAACCTCGTTCATCTCTTGAAACAGATAAAACATATAAAGCATCCTCGTCCTGTGTTTGCGAATCACTCTGTGTTTGTTGGGTGTTTTACATTTGATTCACATGCTTTTGTTTGAATTTTTGATGACGTTTCTTTGTATGTCCCGTGTTTTTACTTGATTGTGTCTTTTGTTTTTGTTGGCACGCTCAATGTGGCCTTTCTTGACGCAATTTCTAGAGTTCATGTCCTTGAACCAACAATCTACATGCTAATGCCCCTCTTTTCCGCATCGATAACATGCCTTTTCTGAGTTTGACTTGCTCCTTGCGTCTGAATAAACCTTGTGCACTTGGGCAGATGCACTTAGTTGTGGTGCCTCTTTTGCAGCCATTTCCATCGACGTGCTGATCTTCATGGCCTTCTGTAATGTTAAGTTACTTTCAGTTAGTAGTCGCTTTTGTATAGCCTCACTTCGGAGACCACAGACAAGCCTGTCACGTATGGTGTCCCTTAGTGACTGGCCAAACTCACAATGTTTGGATAATCGTTTCAACACTGCCACAAATTGAGAAATAGATTCGCCATCTTGCAGATTTTTTTTGTGGAATCGGAATGTCACAGTGATAATCAGTGGTTTAGGTGAATAGTGCTCTTTGAGTAAACTCACTATTTCCTGATAGGGCTTGTCACCTGGTTTGTCTGGCTGTGTTAAACTCCAAAGTAGATTAAACCTCTTCACACCCATGACACTCAGAAAGGTTGGCACTATAGCTTCATCTTTGAAGTGCGTTTGCCAGTGCGAAGTAGTCAAAACGTTCAGTATAGGCACTCCACTGTTCAAATGATTCGTCAAATGATTCACCAGTGCTGATACACCAGTGCTTCCCAAACCTGTCCTGGAGGACCCCCAGCCCTGCACATTTTGTATGTCTCCCTAATCAGACACACCCAATTTAGTTCTTGCATCTCTACTAACAAGCTGATGAGTGGAATCAGGTGTGTTAGATAAGGGAGATATATAAAAGGTGCAGGGCAGGGGGGCCTTCAGGACAGGTTTGGGAAGCACTGCACTACACCAATGACTACAGCGTTTGCATACTAAAAACGTAACATAGGGAAGTGTATAGGAACATAGAAGGGACAATTTGCATTTCACAAATACACAACGGAGCCCAAGTGTGTGTTTGTCAACAGTTTGAGAATCTAGAGTTTGGCATGCAATAGCACTTATTGGTGGGCTACAATTTCCTTCTTGGTCCTGACAGAAAACTCTGCACAGTCACAGATCAGCAGACAAGGATGTTGTCCTGGCTTGGACACAGGAATCGGGGTTAGAATAGTATCCCACTATTCTATAAGGTGGTTTACTGAGCCTTCATGAATGTAAATGTAAATGTAATCTCCACTCCCGGTAACAGATACACTGACACTGCATTTAAATACAAAAATTACAATAAAATTCCACATTTACAAAACTTTACAGTCACGGATAACCATATACATAATATCAATTCATCAACAAAACAACCTACTTAAAAGCCAACTTTTAGTTTTTAACTCACTGGCCCAGCCCTTATGAAAAAGAAGTTAATTCAAGTGTGCTATTGGTATACTGCTTTTAAACAAAAAATAGGAAAGTATAATTTTAGTCTACTTTTTATGTACTTAAAATGTTTTTTTTATGTACCTCAGAAATGGGCTTTATGTACTTCACAAAACTATACCTAAAATCACATTTAAGTATACTTGACTTATACTTAGAATACGTCTAAATATATTTGAGCTATACTGTGCTCCTAGAATCCGTGTTTTCATTGTTATACAGTGGGGGGCGCTAGTACACATCTTCTGTACAGAATTTCCCAAAAAACACAAGGGAAGAAGAAACTGAAACAACCTATAGGTTAACCTCATGAAATATTTTAAATGTGAAAGTAAGAAAATTATGGAAACTTAAAAATTATATCCTTTGCTAACGAAATAAACCAATTAAAAGCATTTGTGTGGTGTGGCTTTTGTGTTCATGTTTAATTTCAACATGAAGTTTATAGGAGAGGTTTACTAGCTTTGGTCTTCAATTAACATTAACGTTCATTTGTGCGCAGCCTACATTACAAATTGTACTGGTTGAAGTGTAGCCTTAATGTAATTGGTCAAATCTATGTTGTTTTGAGGAAATTAATAGCATTCCTGCTAAAAAAACAAAGTGTTCCTCTAGCGCTACAATGCTTGGGAACTAATGTGGTCGGAACCAAAGTTTACAGGACTGCGTTCTCTGGAATCATCTCAAGCAGAGGACTTCTACATTCCGATTGGTTGCCGCCGAACTGCGTCATAGCTCTCATCATCCAAAATGCTCCGCGCCGCGCCGGAGCTCACCGCCAGCAAACAATGAAAATGAATGACTTCCGGCCACTTTGACGCTCTCGCCGCCTGCGGTGTGAACGCACAGTTAGGCAGCTGACTTGCTGCCTCGCTGCCTTATGAGGCATTTACTTAGCAGGCAGCATTTTGCACGAAGGCACCTCACGAAATGTATTTTGGACAGGCTACTGAGGCAGCAAAATGGTTTAATGATCTACAACAAAATAAAACGAGTTTTGGTGATAACTAAACACATATTTAGTTACTTTAATACTAAGTTATCGTTATAAATAACAACAAAAGTGTAAAACGAAATATACACTTACACACAAACTAACCACCAAATGCAACTTTCAGACGCCATCTTTATTATTTTAGATTATTATTTAGTGAAGCTAACTTTGCATTCGGATGTGCCTTGGTGCCTTATTACCTTGGAATGTGTTCTCCGAATGCGGTTTTGAGAGGAACATTTGTCAAGTCAAGTCACCTTTATTTATATAGCGCTTTTAACAATACAAATTGTAACAAAGCACTGCACAATATCAAAATAGGCAAATTGTGTCAATAATGTAAAATTACAGGATTTAATACTCAATTATCAGCTGAATGCATTTCATTTTGAATTTAGTAATGGCATTGTCCAGCTCAATTCAGTTTAAATAATATTTGTGCAATCAAGTCGATGATTTTGCTGGAAATGAAGTGTCCCCAACTAAGCAAGCCAGAGGCAACAGCAGCAAGGAACGAAAACTCCATCGGTGACAGAATGGAGAAAAAACCTTGGGAGAAACCAGGCTCAGTCGGGGGGCCAGTTCCCCTCCGGCCAGACGAACCAGTAGTTTGTTCCAACTGCAGCAAAGTCAGAGTGTAAGTGGTCCACTGGTTCCAGGGGTCTTTTCCCGATGGATATCTAGGTGACGAGGTTCTCACTGGAGATCTGTCTCTGGGGCTCATCTATGTGTCCTAGACTCCGCTGACGGTCAGGGCTGTAGAGGTTGTCTCCAGGTGCTGATCCTCCATTTATGGCAGACTTTGGTTAAGTCAGTATAATCGCTGATGGTTGGCTTCCTCTGAGGTCCTCCGAGGGGTTGTCATCGTCTCTTCTCAGGTGTTCGGTCATCTCAGATCGTTTAAGGGTTGGATCCAGACTGAAGCTTGTGTAATTCCTAGCTACCAGAATCATAGAAACATAGAAACAGTAAAACAATTAGCGTAGCAGTTGTTCCATCCAGGAATAACCCTGGATGAAATTATCAGTTTAACCCAAGCTAAAGCATAATAATGTGCATTTGTTCAGATAGACTGGCAGTACAAGATTATGAGATGCATTATATGAATGCTTGGCTAAAGAGATGTGTCTTTAATCTAGATTTAAACAGAGAGAGTGTGTCTGAACCCCGAACGTTATCAGGAAGGCTATTCCAGAGTTTAGGAGCCAGATATGAAAAAGTTATACCTCCTTTAGTGGACTTTGCTATCCTAGGTACTACCAAGAGTCCAGAGTTTTGCGACCTTAGGGAGCGGGTTGGATTGTAGCGTGATAGAAGATTAGTTAGGTACGCAGGAGCTAAATCATTTAGGGCCTTATAGGCAAATAATAATATTTTGTAACTGATTAGAAACTTAATAGGTAGCCAGTGCAGAGACTGTAAAATTGGAGTAATATGATCATATTTTCTTGACCTGGTAAGGACTCTAGCCTCAGCATTTTGTACTATCTGTAGCTTGTTTATTGAAGATGCAGGACAACCACCTAGCAGTGCATTACAATAGTGAAGTCTAGAGGTCATGAATGCATGAACTAACTTTTCAGCATCAGAAACACTTAACATGTTCCGTAGCTTAGCAATGTTTCTAAGATGGAAGAATGCTGTTTTTGTAACATTGGAAATATGATTTTCAAAAGATAGGTTGCTGTCTAATATAACACCCAGATTTTTAACTGTAGAGGAAGTAACATTACATCCGTCTAGTTGCAAATTGTAATCCAAAAGATTCTGTGTACTGTTTTTAGGTCCAATAAGTAATACCTCTGTCTTATCTGAATTTAATAGGAGAAAATTACTGGTCATCCAAACTTTTATATGTTTTACACACTCTGTTAGCTTAGATAGTTTGGAGGTTTCATCTGGTTTTGTTGAGATATATATAGTTGAGTGTCATCAGCATAACAATGGAAACTAATCCCGTATTTTCTAATAATATTACCAAGGGGCAACATATATAATGAAAATAACAGAGGACTTTCTTTCTTTCTTTCTTTTTATTTGACAAAAAAACAATGTAGTGAATACACTTAATTCGTCAAGGATAACACAATAAAGTTTAGAATAAACTTATTTCCACTGTGGTCCTTGATGTAAAGCACAATCTGTATCTTGATGTAAATCAAGCATGTAAATCAAGCATGATGTAATCTTGATGTAAAGCACAACTGTCCCCAATTGTAAGTCGCTTTGGATAAAAGCGTCTGCTAAATGACTAAATGTAAATGTAAATGTAAATGTAATCTCCACTCCCGGTAACAGATACACTGACACTGCATTTAAATACAAAAATTACAATAAAATTCCACATTTACAAAACTTTACAGTCACGGATAACCATATACATAATATCAATTCATCAACAAAACAACCTACTTAAAAGCCAACTTTTAGTTTTTAAACTAAAACTGACCATACTTGAAATATCTTTAATATCCAGAGGTAGTTTATTCCACAACAGTGCCCCAGAGTATCTAAAAGACCTACGACCATACATAGTTTTAAAACGACATAATGTAATATCCATAAGACTTTGCCTAGTTCTATAACAATGCTGCTCATTTACCCTAGAAAAAAGTACATTAAAATAGGAAGGAGCTCTATTATTGATCATTTTATGTACCATTTTTAATTTAATATATTCTAGTCTACTTTCGATAGGTAACCAATCAAGACACCTAAAATGGGAAACCTCCACATGTGTAAATCGACTAAACCCTGACACTAACCTTATCAATTTATTCTGAGATTTTTGTAACTTATCCAACCAACCACGAGACAAATCAGACATCCAAGAAATACATGCATAATCGAAATGACATGACACTAAACATGATGCAAGTAATTTCATAAGCTGTTTATCAAGAAAACTAACATGTCTGGCAAGAAATTTGGTTCTAGCATTGACCTTACCCAGGACTTTCATAGCCATACTTACACCACTTAAGTCATTGTCAAGGATGCATCCAAGATAATTAACAGAAGTTCGGTTTGATATTAAACAATCCCCCACCCTAACAGACAACTTAGAAACCTTATTCAAACTTTGTTTAGACCCAAATAAAATAGATTCTGTTTTACCTAAATGCAACATCAGTTTGTTTTCGGAGAGCCAGTCTCTTACCTTACAAAGCTCCTTAGCTAAATTCACTTGTATCCTACCAACATCCTTATCTGAAATTAATAAAGCAGAATCATCAGCATATAAAAACAAATTACAATCACAAACTGCTTGCATGTCATTTATGTATACAAGAAAAACAAAAGAGGGCCTAAAACACTTCCCTGAGGGACGTTTTTAACCAAAGTTTCCTCAGAAAGAACCCCATCAATTTCTACCCTCTGAACCCTCTCAGATAAATAAGAATTAAACCAGGTTATCACTTTACTTGAAAAACCCATGACACTTAACTTGTCTAAAAGTATTGAATGATTTACTGTATTGAATGCTTTCTGGAGGTCTAAAAGTACCATACCACACATTGTACCTTCATCTATCTGTCTCCTTATAAAATCAGTTAAATAAAGTAAAGAAGTATCAGTCGAATGAGATTTCCTAAAACCTGACTGAAACATATAAATTAAACTACTCTTAGTTAAATACTCATTCATCTGATTATACACAATTCTTTATAAAATTTTTGAGGCCACACTAAGAATGGAGATTGGACGATAGTTTCCAGGATCACATCTGTTACCTTTTTTGAATAACGGAATGATTTTAGCTATCTTCATATCAGATGGAAATATACCAGTTTCCAAGGAAAGATTAACAATAAATGTAACAGTTGGAGCTATAATATCTGCAGCATCTCTTAAGAATCTAGCTGGAATATCGTCCAGCCCAGTTGACTTAGACACTTGAAGCTCTTCAAGCATTTTAGTAATTTAATTTACACTAACTTTAGCGAAAGAAAAACTGTTTGGTAACACCCCTTGTTTTGAATAAAGTCTCTTAACAAAATCAATCCCATAACATCCGTTAGACAGAGGAAGCGTATCAACTAGACTATTAGCAATTAATGAAAAGAATGAATTAAATTGATTAGCAACTTTATTTTTATCAAATTCTATCTTGCCGTCAATATCTAAACCTACCTTTGATACAGAACATTTTGATTTACCAATTGATTGGAATCTATTCAACACCTTCCACAGAGATTTAGGATCTTCTTTGTTTTCTAGTATTTGTTCTTTAATAAAATTGCCTCTTTTATATTTTTCTGTCCTAAGTTTCTAAGTGCTTTAAATTTTCGATAGTCTTCCTGATTCTTAGTTCTCCTGTAAATCGAAAGAGCCCTGTTCCTGTTTTTTTATATTTCTAATATTTTCTGATCCATCCAAGGACTAGTTCTTTGCTTAACTCTCACCTGTCTAAGGGGAGCCATTTTGTCCACTACTTTAAGAAAAAAAACTTAAAGTTTCCAAGCATCATCAACTATTGAAATATTTTGAATATCATTCCAATTAACTCTTTTAAGGTCATCTATAATTACATCAATATTATATGTTTTTAACGATCTAATTCGTACTGTTTTATGATTACTAAATCTTATTTTACTACGTTTTCTTGTACAAAAAAATTATATTATGATCACTAATACCATATTCAATTACACCCTTCTGGGAAATATATTTTTCATCAGATACCAAGATAAGATCAATGGTACTTTCCCCACCTTCTCAAACTCTGGTAGATTTGTTTATTATTTGGGTTAAATGGAATGATTGGCTTAATGACTGTAAAGCTTTAAAAGTATTTGCTGTTCTATTAGATATGTTTGTATTAAAATCCCCCATAATAATACATTCTTTTGCCAAATCATCGTTAATATTGTTCAGAACAAACTCAAGTCCCTCATAAAAATTATTTTGGCTGGGTGAACGATAGCAAACTCCAAATAGTATAGGCTTAGTCGCAGGCAACAATAAATCCAAGAACAATAACTCCTGCTCTACATTAATGTCTAACACATTAAAATGTATATCTGATCTTATAAAAATACAAACACCTCCTCCTTGTCTATTTCGATCCTTCCTAATAACATTATAATTATCTACTTTTATTTCATTATTAGTTACAGATGAATCTATCCATGTTTCTGTTAAGCAAAAAATCCCCACTTTACAATTTTTAAGTAAGCACCTTATTTCATCAATCTTAGGTAACAAACTTCTTATATTTAAGTGCACAAAATGTAGACCTTTTGTGTTAAAATAGTCCCCAAACAAATCGACCGAACCTACTGATGCTGGAAGAGTCTCCTCATCAACTGAGCTTTTTTCGTGTTCGGCGCTCTTCTGATGCATGAGACGTCCTCTCCGACAAATTGTCCTCTCCAAACTAGACCTCGCAGCCGCCTCGTCAGCCATCACGACCACGCCATCATCCATGAAAAGGTGGGATATTATATTATGATCACTAATACCATATTCAATTACACCCTTCTGGGAAATATATTTTTCATCAGATACCAAGATAAGATCAATGGTACTTTCCCCACCTTGGGAAGGTGACTTAGCCTTCCAGCTAACGTAGCACGGACATGCCGGACGATTGAGTCTCCGATGACCACAGCGTCATGATCAGTCTCGCAGAGAGGGGCGAAGCGGTTCCGGGATGAGATGTCGAAGACCGGAGGGGGAGAAGTCGTCGCCCGGGGCCTGGATCGCGTCTTCCGCTGCTGCACCCAGGGTCCATGGTTTCCCGGCGCCGGAGTGAAGGCCATCTGTGACGATCGCGTCCCGGGTGCACGGGGCCTGTGCAGAGAAACACACGGAGTAGAGGTGGTGGGAGCGTTAGCGGCGCGTTGCATACTTACCCCGGACTTATGAGCGTCAGCCCGAGATGTTTCCAGCGTTGCTATCCGTTTCCTCAGCTGGGCCTGTTTCCCCAGCAGCTCGTGGATCCGTCTCTCCACGGCTTCCAGCTCGAGCTGCGCCGAATGCAGCTCGAACGTGTCCTCACCTGCACACAAAGGTAGACACGAATCCGCCATTTAAGCAAGTAACAGTGAAACAATGTTAAATGTGTGTATGCGTGTGTGAAAAAGGGGTATTAGCTGTGTTAGCGGAACCCGCGCTGGCTTTGCTAACGGGCTATAAGCTAATAGCGGACTTGGGAAATCAAAATAAAACTTGCGATAACAAGCCGCTTTGATTATTCTCGTTGCAGAATGATATCGGGGATATATTCACACGTTATAGAAACACAAATTTTTGTGTATAAAATCGGAATTTAAGATAGAAAATAGACGATAAACAATTGGCTTGGTGGAGATTCAGCTCAGAACACGCGTCAACGACAAACCGGAAGTAAATCAGCATGTATGCCGTTGCCGTGTGAAAAGAAAATGCGTCTTTAATCTAGATTTAAACAGAGAGAGTGTGTCTGAACCCCGAACGTTTTCAGGAAGGCTATTCCATAGTTTAGGAGCCAGATATGAAAAAGTTCTCCCTCCTTTAGTGGACTTTGCTATCCTAGGTACTACCAAGAGTCCAGAGTTTTGCGACCTAAGGGAGGTCTGTTAGCTTAGATAGTTTAGAAGTTTCATCTGGTTTTGTTGAGATATATAGTTGAGTGTCATCAGCATAACAATGGAAACTAATCCTGTTTTTTCTAATAATATTACCAAGGGGCAGCATATATAATGAAAATAATAGAGGACCTAGGACAGATCCTTGTGGTACTCCATACTTTACTGGTGATAATTGAGATGACTCCCCGTTTAAATAAACAAAGTGGTAGCGATCGGACAGGTAGGATCTAAACCATCTTAAAGCCTGCCCTTGAACACCTGTATAGTTTTGTAATCGATCTATCAGTATGTCATGATCTATAGTGTCGAACGCAGCACTAAGATCAAGTAAAACTAGCAACGAGATGCAAGCCTTTGTCTGACGCAAGAAGCAAGTCATTTGTAATTTTAACAAGTGCAGTTTCTGTGCTATGGCGGGGCCTGAAACCTGACTGAAATTCTTCATAGATATCATTTTTTTGCAAAAAGGAGCACAGTTGAGCAGACACTACTTTTTCTAATATTTTCGACATAAACGGAAGATTTGAAATGGGCCTGTAATTTGCCAGTTCACAAGGATCTAATTTTGGTTTCTTAATAAGAGGCTTAATAACTGCCATCTTAAATGGTTTTGGGACGTGACCTAAAGATAGCGAGGAGTTAATAATATTGAGAAGCGGTTGTTCTGCAACAGGTAACAACTCTTTCAATAGTTTAGTAGGTACAGGATCTAATAAACATGTTGTTGGTTTAGATGCAGTGATAAGTTTATTTAGCTCATCCTGTCCTATAGTTGTAAAGCACTGCAGTTTTTCTTTGGGTGCGATGAATGATGCTGAAATACTAGACGCTGTAGAATCTACGTTTGTTATTGTATTTCTGATATTATCTATTTTATCAGTAAAGAAATTCATAAAGTCATTACTATTAAACTGTGAGGGAATATTTAGATCGGGTGACATCTGTTTATTTGTTAATCTAGCCACTGTGCTAAATAAAAACCTTGGATTGTTTTGGTGATTATCTATGAGTTTGCGGATATACTCGGTTCTTGCAGTTTTTAGAGCCTGTCTATAGCTGGACATACTGTTTTTCCACGCAATTCTAAAGACTTCCAAGTTAGTTTTTCTCCATTTGCGCTCAAGAATACGAGTTTCTTTCTTGAGAGAATGGGTATAACTGTTGTACCATGGCGCAGCACGTTTTTCTCTAACCTTTTTTAATTTGATGGGTGCAACAGTTTCTAACGTATTAGAGAAAATAGTTCCCATGTTGCTAGTAATTGTGTCTAGTTCATCTGTATTTATGGGTACACAGAGCAGTTGAGATAAATCAGGCAGGTTATTTGTGAATCTGTCTTTAGTGGCTGGAATAATAATTCTGCCTGGGCGATAACGCGGAGCCATATAGTTAATATCAGTAATATGCAGCATGCACGATACAAGGAAATGGTCAGTAACATCATCACTTTGAGGTATGATATCTATATCAGTTAGATCAATTCCATGCGATATTATTAAATCTAGCGTTATTATGCTTTAGCTTGGGTTATACTGATAATTTCATCCAGGGTTATTCCTGGATGGAGCAGCTGCTACGCTAATTGTCTTACTGTTTCTATGTTACTGCCAATAAACTTTTGCACCGTTATCGATTAAGCCTATGTACTGCTGGTCTCCTAACAATACATGAACGAAAGGATGAAGATAGAATTAATCTATTGATACCCCTTCTTAGGATTTTTACAGAACTTGTCTAAATGGCCAAACTTGCCACAACATTTACACTTCCTAGAGGGGTGCCTACAATCACGAGCAAGATGCCCTTTCTGTCCACATTTAAAACATTCTCTATCATCAGGTGGATTTGTTTTAGCAGCAGACTCTTTGCTTAAATTTGAATCATTTTGACTATGTTAGGAATTACACAAGCTTCATTCTGGATCCTACCCTTAAACGATAGAGATGACCGAACACCTGAGAAGAGACGATGACAACCCCTCCGAGGACCTCCGAGATGAGCCCCAGAGACAGATCTCCAGTGAGGACCTCGTCACCTAGACATCCATCGGGGAAAGACCCCTGGAACCAGTGGACCACTTACACTGACTTTGCTGCAGTTGGAACAAACTACTGATTCGTCTGGCCGGAGGGGAACTGGCCCCCCGACTGAGCCTGGTTTCTCCCAAGGTTTTTTCTCCATTCTGTCACCGATGGAGTTTTCGTTCCTTGCCGCTGTTGCCTCTGGCTTGCTCAGTTGGGGACACTACAGATAACAACTCTTTAAATAGTTTAGTGGGTACAGGATCTAATAAACATGTTGTACGCATACTAACTACTAACTAACTATGCAACTAACCTAACGCATAATTTGTATTATCAACGTGAATGTTAAAATCTCCAACAATTAGTGCTTTATCAACATTAACCAATAGGTCTGAGAGGAAATCTGCAATTTTTTTTTAGAAAATCTGTATATGGCCCTGGCGGTCTATACACAGTAGCCAGAGCAAGAGATAGGACAGATTTATTTTGCTTATCTGACAGTTTAACATTGAGCATACGTATTTTGAATGAATCAAACCTGTATCCTGTTTTCTGAGTAACGTTGAGAATATCACTATATATTGTTGCGACACCGCCGCCATGACCAGTCTGACAAGGCTCATGCTTATAACAGTAGCTTGGTGGAGTAGATTCATTTAGACCAAAATAATCATTTGTTTTAAGCCAGGTTTCAGTCAGACAGAGTACATCAAACTATTATCTGTGATTATTTCATTTACAATAACTGCTTTCGGTGTGAGTGATCGGATATTTAGGAGCCCAAGTTTTAAAAATTGTTTTTGTTCATTTATTTTGCATTTTTCTGGTTTAATCACAATCAGATTTGTTCTAGATCCTGCATTAAATTTATATTTTGAACTCACTATTCGGGGAACAGACACAGTCTGTATAGATTGGACACTGTAAGTATCTTTATCATTTAAATGGGTAGAACAAAAGTCATCATAGCTGTTATTGGAGAATTGGCTTACTAGTCAGATAGAGCGTAGCGTTCTGGTGATGTTGTCCGACAGGAGTTCCGCACCGACTCTGCTGGGGTGCAGGCCAACAGCACGAAATAGCCTAGGACGCTCCCAATTATTAAGATTCCAATTAAGATTCCAATTATTAACAAAGATAATTGTCTGCTCTTTACACCATGAAAACAACCATTAATTTAAAGCAAACAGTCTACTGAACTTTTTGTGTCCTCGTCGATACGTGGGAAGAGGTCCTGACACGATGATCGTCGCCGCGGGCCATGTGCTGCGTACCGTCTCGATCAGGCTCCTGAAGTCCCTCTTCAGTGTCTCCGTCTGCCACAGCTTGGTGTCGTTAGCCCCCGCGTGAATCACAACAGCTGCAACGCTCTCGTCATCCTTCAGGATCGCGTGATTTGTGAAATAAACTTTTGCACCGTTATCGATTAAGCCTATGTACTGCTGGTCTCCTAACAATACATGAACGAAAGGATGAAGATAGAATTAATCTATTGATACCCCTTCTTAGGATTTTTACAGAACTTGTCTAAATGGCCAAACTTGCCACAACATTTACACTTCCTAGAGGGGTGCCTACAATCACGAGCAAGATGCCCTTTCTGTCCACATTTAAAACATTCTCTATCATCAGGTGGATTTGTTTTAGCAGCAGACTCTTTGCTTAAATTTGAATCATTTTGACTCTGTAAATGACTCCAGTTCACAGCACACCACTAAAACAGTATGTTCCAACTTGGAATGTGAATAGAGCCAGAAATAAGCAAATGTATGTACTGTTTTGACAGTCCACTTGTGGCAGATTCACACGAGCAGAGTCATAGCCTTCAGGAATATTATTTACAGCACAATAATTTCCGTATGATGCATGGAAACACTCAGCATAATCTAGGGGGCTCTCACCAGGCCTCTGTTTAACCTGAGTCACACTTTTCCAGGGAAATGATCCCCGGCAAAATATTTCCTGCACCTTTTCTCTGTATTATTTATATGCTTCTTAATAATCACGCCGTGTCTCTGGAACCCTGGGATTAAATAGAATGGCCTGGACCTGGGTTAATTTACTAGTTGGGACCAGGCTTTCTAGAAGAACTTGAACATCAGCTATTCCCAAATATACATGTCCAGCAATTCATTCTAATTTAACCCACAAGGGTTAATGATAATAATAATTATTTAAATTCATATAGGGTTTATTTAGGTTAAACAATTTGAAAGGTTTCAGTCCTGCAAGCAAGCTAAAGAGCAAGTACAACAGAGACTGTCTTACATTCTGTAGTACTATCAGATTTTTCAAAAACAATATCCAGCCCTTTGCAGAAGCTACTCAGATCACACCTATATTTAATCCAGAAATGTCTTCCACTTTATCAAATTAAGTATCAAGACTGTGCCAGCCTTTAACTATTTCTGGAATTTTTCCTTGAGCCGTTAATGGTACTCCTCCAATCTAACAAATAAAGGAAAGGACACATTCGGTTGGAAATTTTTCTGGCTCTTATAATGCCAAACCAGCAGAGGGAGCAGAGCATACTTTGCCTACCATGAATCCAGCGAAAGTTTCAAACCTGCAAGCAGCATTTGCTTATCAAAGCGAGATGTTAAAGGGGTACCAAGAACAACTAACCAAGCTCCAATCCGTCAACAAACATCTAACACACTACATTCAATCACTCCCACCACTCACGCCGAAGACGGTAAGCTTTGCCCTTCCTGATAAGTTTGATGGTACTGCCGAACAATGTAAAGGCTTCGTTCGTCAAATTAAACTGTACTTTGATCATCAAGGGGATAAATTCGAGTCAGAGGAAAATAAATGTGCGTTCTTAATGACGCTGTTAACAGGGAGAGCTATCGATTGGGCTGCAGCGGTCTGGGACTCTGATTCACGGTTCAGATATTCAGTCGATTATTTCATCCAACAACTCAACTACCACATAAGTCACCATGGAGTAAAGATGGATTAATTAAAGGTTCAAGCAGTCACCGAATAGCCCCAGCCCACGACAGTCAATGAATTACAATGATTCTTACGCTTCGCAAACTTCTACAGACGTTTCATCCGCCACTACAGCACCGTAGCATCCCCCCTAACATCACTTCTAAAGGGTAAACCCACAATGCTAAGATGGACTAAAGAAGCCACCGAAGCCTTTTACACCCTAAAGGAAAGATTCACATCTGCCCCATTCTGAAACACCAAGAACCCAGTTTACCTTTTGTAGTAGAAGTGGATGCCTCCGACTGTGGAATAGGGGCAGTACTCACACGGTCAACCAGGCAAACTACATACATGCGCGTTCTTTTAAAGGAAACTAACCGCATCTGAACGAAACTATGATGTGGGGAACAAGGAACTGCTATCCATGAAGACAGCCATCGAGGAGTGGCGACACTTGTTAGAGGGGGCGGCCCACCCGTTCCAAGTCATCACAGATCACAAAAATTTGGAGTATATCAAAAGTACGAAATGTCTTAACCCACATCAAGCTCGTTGGGCTCTATTCTTCACTCGCTTCCAGTTTACGGTAACCTATCGACCCGGCAGTAATAACTGTAAAGCAGATGCCCTCTCCAGACGATACAATCTTCCCACTGAACATCTCATCCTTCCTCACTCTGTCATCCTCGCTCCAGTTTCCTGGGATATCATGGAGGAATTACAACAAGAACAACAACATGAACCACCACCTGCTCATTGCCCCCCTGACAAACAGTACGTACTCTTATGTCTACGTCAACGTATCATGCAATGGATCCATGCTTCCATTAGTGCAGGCCACCCCGGTATTTCTCGCACTATTCGTCTGCTACAAAATTCGTTTTGGTGGCCTGCAATGGCCAGAGAGGTTACCACTTATGTAAAGTCTTGTCAAGTCTGTGCCCAGTCCAAAACCCCTAAAGAATTACCCTCCGGTCTCCTACAACCACTACCCATCCCACAATGCCCATGGTCCCACCTATCCATAGACTTTGTCACTGATTTACCTCCCTCCAACCATTTCACCACCATTCTAGTCATTATAGACCGTTTCTCCAAATCCTGTCACTTAATCCCATTCAAAGGACTACCCACCGCCATGGAAACAGCCCAAGCCCTGTTCCACCATGTCTTCAGAGTATATAGTCTCCCGGAAGATATTGTCAGCGACTGGGGCACACAATTCACTTCCCAAGTCTGGAGAGCTTTCTGCAAACAATTAGATATCAACGTTAGTCTCACGTCAGGATATCATCCTCAAGCCAACGGCCAAGTTGAACGCATCAACCAAGAAATCGGCAGATACTTGCGAACCTACTGCAGTCGAGAGCAACATCGATGGTCTGAGTTTCTACCCTGGGCGGAATATGCTCAGAACTCTCTCACACACACATCCACAGGTTTGACCCCCTTTCAGTGCGTCCTGGGGTTCCAACCCCCCTTGTTTCCTTGGTCTGGCGAACCTTCCTCGGTCCCAGCAGTGGACGACTGGATTCGACTTAGCGAGAGGGTGTGGGACAGTGCGCACGTCCGTCTCCAGCGGGTCGTGAGAACACAGAAGTTCCAGGCCAACAGATGATGTCGCCCACATCCTCCCTACCAACCAGGACAACGGGTCTGGCTCTCAACAAAGAACATCAAGTTAAGGCTGCCAAGCAGGAAGCTCAGTCCAAGGTATGTTGGCCTTTTTAAGATTCTTAAGAGAATTAATGAGGTCACTTACCAATTGGAGCTTCCTGCTAACTACCGTATCTCTCCCTCTTTCCATGTCTCCCTCCTCAAATCCGTCCACCTGAATGCTGACCCTGGCCATGAGACCCCAGAACCACCACCCCCATTGAACATTGAAGGAACTCCTGCTTATCAAGTGAATGAGTTACTGGACTCAAGATGAAGAGGGGGTCGGCTCCAATATCTGGTGGACTGGGAGGGCTATGGACCTGAGGAGAGATCGTGGGTAGCCGCCCGGGACATTTTGGATCCATCTCTCATCGAGGAATTTCATCGAGCAAGACCTGACCGACCAGCGCCACGACCACGGGGACGCCCATGTCGAGCTCCAGGAGTCACTCCTAGAGGGGGGCGTTCTGTAATGCCAAACCAGCAGAGGGAGCCCTCACCCGAGTACTGACTGTGCTCCACTCCCTCTACTTCTTCTACACTCATTTCCTGTTTGAAATACTTTATAACCAGAGACCTTACCTGTACTCATTGCAAAGTATTGCCAGTTTACCTGCCTTACCGAGTGTTATTTCCTGATCTTCCCTGCCTGACTACTGTGTATGTTTCTACCTAGCTCTCTGTTTTTCGATTACCTGGATTATCCCCTTTATTTTGGTTACCTAAGCGGAGTGATGTTTTTGCTTCGACCTATTGCCTGCCTACTCACTCATGCCTTTTGGAATTCCCCTTTGTATGTTGACAGATCGGACTGCTACTTTGGTTTTGACCCTCTGCCTACCTTCTTGTATGTGGTAACTGGCTTTAATAAACTTCCGCACATGGATTCTCACTCGGCCTCAGCATACTCGTTACAGCTCTGTCTTTGTTTGTAGCCAGTCAAGTTGTTTTTTGACTTTCCAGTCAGTATCAAAGCCCTGAATGACCATTCTTTTGATGAGTTTTGAAATTTGATTTGAAGTAAGAGCTTCCGAGCAGAGCTGCTTACAGCGTTTGATATCTTCTGTCTCATCATTAGTAGGGCTGTAGTACTCGAGTCCGGTCTCGGACTCGAGTCCGGACTCGAGACGTTTTTCTATCGTCTCGGACTTGTCTTGAACTCGTTGGTATTTGGACTCGGACTTGTCTCGGACTTGGTCATCGGACTCGCCAAATGTTCAAGTTGGTCTCGACCGAGTCCAGCAATATATGCTTTTTTTTTCTCTTTCAAAACAAAGACTCGCTTGTTCCGCAAATGGGTAATGTAATTGCCATTGGTTTAACTCCATCTAGAACGGGCATTGTCATTGGTCCATCTAGAACGGGCATTGTCATTGGTCCCCTGTTAAATGCACAGCTGCGTCATATGAGTGTGCGCGCTGCGTGGAGGCATAAATTATCTTTATTTTGGCCACAGACACGCTGTCTGCAAGTTGCATAATACATCGAATTTAATGTTTTGCCACAATTAGATTTTTTATAAATCGAGGAATCGTGATTTTGAATAGAAATATTACCAAACGCTAGAATTAGACACTTTGATAATAACGTAAAGAGAAAAGAACGATCCAACCGCATGTCACATGATTAATCGCTCACGTGTGATGCTCTCTAGGTGCCATTCACACAGAATGTGCTTTTGTGTTGATGCGGGCAGTGGAATAGGAAAAATACAAGAAGATGTGAGTTAAACATCTTTTAATAACTAGAGTGCCGCGTTTTTAGAAAGCCGTTTCATGCACGAGACGCTGCAAGAGACGCGAGCGCAACCGTCAAACGCGTCCATGCTTCCATAGAAAAAATAATGGAAAAGCAGCGTAATTGAATACAAAACCCGTGAACAAACTTACTGTACATGTACTGTATAGCTGATATTTCATGTTTGCATCAGGGTGACAGGCTGAGAACTGCTGTTCATTGTTTTACAGAGTCTTTATAGTTAATAATAGCACTCTAGGTGTTATACCTTCAGTCATTTTTAAAAAAAAATTGAGCATTTGTCTTGTATTATTTCAGAACATATAGCCTAACATGCATAATATAAGTTTGTACAAGATGTAGTTGTAGTTCATCTTTTCTGCAAAGATATTTAGTGATTTGTTTAACATTTACATCATGAAGACAACGTCATGTGTGGTGCACTTAGAATATACTATTCTTTAACTAGAGTGTTAATAAAGAGAAAGTTTCTTGAATCATGTTGTAGTTACATTTTCAAGTTGACTAGATACAATCTTACAAAATCGAGAATTGGTCAAATATAAGTGAAATTGCTAAACATAAAATATCCTCCTGAGATGCCCCCCCTCAAAAAAATTGTTTTCATGTCATTACATTAGACCATAAGATTTTTTTTTTTTTTTTTACTATTTTATTCATATTTGATTATATGTCCTCTGTAGAGGACACAAAGACTAAAATTAAATGGCATGAATAGACATCAAACGTCAAAATCAATGGGAGTTTTTTTTAAATCACCAAATACATTTTAAGGTTTCAGGATTTTTTTATACTAAACTTTGTTTAAGGATGATCCTCAACTATGTTTTAAAATGTATAACAAAATGATTTGATATACCATTTTGTTTTATGCAATACGTGTGTAAAAAATTCCATAAACTGGTTTCCCATTAAACACAGTGTATCTATACACTATATCTAATTTGCTTATTAATGTGTTGCTGTTGGGACAGAATCTTGAAAAAAAAATCATAATGGGAGTAATACATGGCCAGATTTTCACAATAATATATGATATTTCATAAGCAAACTGATATATAATTTATTTCCCTATTCAATTGTTGTCTCCCAAAATGCATAATAAACATGCTTTTAGTCCTGGTGTCCTCTACATTGAACATGTATGAAATTATGTCCTGTTTCATAACAGGAAGTTATATTTGAATTTGAAAACCCATAACATTTTCCTGAGATGTTGCTTTATGACAAACAATCTGAAAATGATTCAGATTTAAAAGACATTACAGAATATAATCATATTTCCATAAGGATGTAAAATTTTTCACTAAATTAAATATTGCCATCTTTAAAGGCATAGGAGAGGGTTTAAAAAACATTTAGTATCTCTATGAAGCCCTGAATGTGCTCTGTGCAGGACATCCAGGCTTAGAACTGTGACATGTGAGGTCTCAGAGAAATTCCCTAAAATAGAATGTCCACTACAGAGGCAAAAACTCCATAGCTGGGTCTCAGGAGGAGAAATAAAATTGCCTAATTTGACCCTACATTGTTGCTGCACATGCTTTTAGATCATTACAAACAATAATGCAAAATTATTATATTAGAATAGAAGATATGCCGTCTCTCGTATCACATCAATTATCAATAATTAAATATGTAGTTTTGAAGAAGATTTTTTTCTTTCTCTGTTTTGACTGTCTCATTTGGACTTGGACTTGGACTTGGACTCGAACCTCTTTGGACTCGGACTTGACTCGGACTCGAACCTCTTTGGACTTGGACTTGACTCGGACTCGAACCTCTTTGGACTTGGACTTGTCTTGGACTCGACAAAGGTGGACTTGACTACAGCCCTAATCATTAGTATCTGGACTGAACAAGTTTATTAATTTGTCAGCCATATTTCTGTTACAGTTGAAACCCTCAAGAAAGCATAGCAGCAATAAAATAAGGTGAAAATCTTTCAATAACAGCACCTGCCTTCTGCATGAAAAAACTACAAAATATGTTATATACTGGTCCACTCCAATTAGGGTTACAATTTTCTATTCAGGGTTGTTATGGATGCATCCTTGACCAATCAAATTCACCTTTATTTATCTCATTTAATTCTAACTAAATGCAATTGCTATCTGACTCGTTTTTAAATTCGGGGTACCTGCTGTCTGGAGGTTGAAGGAATCAAGAGTCAAGATTGCAATTTAAAACTTCTCTAGTGACTTACACAACTGTGTAGTTGTCTATACAGACAACAGTGCACTGCCTGCCACTTTAACGACTCCCGGTGTTCCCCAATTTGAGTGTGTACACTTTAACACTTTTACATTTTTTTATTTTTATTCCTAATATGATTCTCTCAATCATATCATATCCCACTACATCCCACTACATGTGTATACTAATACCAGTCCATGACCCAGATCTGGTGTTACCTCACTCACATCTGAGCGAGTACCTCCTCGCTTTCCCTTTTCCTAATGCCTCCCACCCAGACTATCCATAATTAAAAACAATTAAATACTATTCTGCCTTGTTGTTTATTTTTAAGGGATGTCCCCAAAGAATGATTGCCCACACACTCTCCACAATTAACTATTGGGGAATGTACAGTTAAGACCCAGGGATATATGATGAATGAAGACCAGGAGTTGTAGAGGTAGTCAATTGAAAAAAAAAATA
>CM049816.1:27591218-27764767 GCA_027422435.1 Schizopygopsis pylzovi
CAGCTGTTTCTACTCGGTTTCGAAACCAAAGACCTTTCGCGTTTAAGGCAAACGTGATGACCACTACAATACAGAAACCTGCAGCCAAGGCTAAGTCTGACTTTTCCATCGCACGCTTCTTGGAACACGAAACAAACTACAGATTGCGTTTCACTCTTTAATCTTCAAATAACTTCTATTTTTAGCAGCAAACTAAGCATTTTTTTTCCAGTGCTCAGCTGGAATCCTAAAGACTTTCATTTTTGCATCAACTACAGCTTTAGCGACGGTCTTCGTCCCTCTTGGCCGCAAAGCCTTTGTAGTGTTGTGTTCCTCCTCAACAGAAAGCTAATTGAACAATTGTGAAAAATAGAGAGATTGTTCCCGCCCAGTTTCGAACTGGGGACCTTTCACGTGTTAGGCAAACGTGATAACCACTACACTACGGAAACATGTCTACTGGAAGCAAGCCGAGATCTTTAGGTGCACGCTCGGTGAAAACCGCATAAAGGTAAAGCGTTATTAAGGCAACTGACAGCGCAAAGGGTTCATACTTTTCTTCAAAATTGAACAGCTGTTTCTACTCGGTTTTGAAATCAAAGACCTTTCGCGTGTAAGGCAAACGTGATGACCATTACAATACAGAAACCTGCAGCCAAGGCTAAGTCTGACTTTTCCATCGCACGCTTCTTGGAACACGAAACAAACTACAGATTGCGTTTCACTCTTTAATCTTCAAATAACTTCTATTTTTAGCAGCAAACTAAGCATTTTTTTTCCAGTGCTCAGCTGGAATCCTCAAGACTTTCATTTTTGCATCAACTACAGCTTTAGCGATGGTCTTCGTCCCTCTTGGCCGCAAAGCCTTTGTAGTGTTGAGGTCCTCCTCAACAGAAAGCTAATTGAACAATTGTGAAAAATAAAAGATTTTGAGGCGAACGTGATAACCACTACACTACGGAAACATGTCTACTGGAAGCAAGCCGAGATCTTTAGGTGCACGCTCGGTGAAAAGCGCATAAAGGTAAAGCGTTATTAAGGCAACTGACAGCGCAAAGGGTTCATACTTTTCTTCAAAATTGAACAGCTGTTTCTACTCGGTTTTGAAATCAAAGACCTTTCGCGTGTAAGGCAAACGTGATGACCATTACAATACAGAAACCTGCAGCCAAGGCTAAGTCTGACTTTTCCATCGCACGCTTCTTGGAACACGAAACAAACTACAGATTGCGTTTCACTCTTTAATCTTCAAATAACTTCTATTTTTAGCAGCAAACTAAGCATTTTTTTTCCAGTGCTCAGCTGGAATCCTCAAGACTTTCATTTTTGCATCAACTACAGCTTTAGCGATGGTCTTCGTCCCTCTTGGCCGCAAAGCCTTTGTAGTGTTGTGTTCCTCCTCAACAGAAAGCTAATTGAACAATTGTGAAAAATAGAGAGATTGTTCCCACCCAGTTTCAAACTGGGGACCTTTCACGTGTTAGGCGAACGTGATAACCACTACACTACGGAAACATGTCTACTGGAAGCAAGCCGAGATCTTTAGGTGCACGCTCGGTGAAAACCGCATAAAGGTAAAGCGTTATTAAGGCAACTGACAGCGCAAAGGGTTCATACTTTTCTTCAAAATTGAACAGCTGTTTCTACTCGGTTTTGAAATCAAAGACCTTTCGCGTGTAAGGCAAACGTGATGACCATTACAATACAGAAACCTGCAGCCAAGGCTAAGTCTGACTTTTCCATCGCACGCTTCTTGGAACACGAAACAAACTACAGATTGCGTTTCACTCTTTAATCTTCAAATAACTTCTATTTTTAGCAGCAAACTAAGCATTTTTTTTCCAGTGCTCAGCTGGAATCCTCAAGACTTTCATTTTTGCATCAACTACAGCTTTAGCGATGGTCTTCGTCCCTCTTGGCCGCAAAGCCTTTGTAGTGTTGAGGTCCTCCTCAACAGAAAGCTAATTGAACAATTGTGAAAAATAAAAGATTTTGAGGCGAACGTGATAACCACTACACTACGGAAACATGTCTACTGGAAGCAAGCCGAGATCTTTAGGTGCACGCTCGGTGAAAAGCGCATAAAGGTAAAGCGTTATTAAGGCAACTGACAGCGCAAAGGGTTCATACTTTTCTTCAAAATTGAACAGCTGTTTCTACTCGGTTTCGAAACCAAAGACCTTTCGCGTGTAAGGCAAACGTGATGACCACTACAATACAGAAACCTGCAGCCAAGGCTAAGTCTGACTTTTCCATCGCACGCTTCTTGGAACACGAAACAAACTACAGATTGCGTTTCACTCTTTAATCTTCAAATAACTTCTATTTTTAGCAGCAAACTAAGCATTTTTTTTCCAGTGCTCAGCTGGAATCCTCAAGACTTTCATTTTTGCATCAACTACAGCTTTAGCGACGGTCTTCGTCCCTCTTGGCCGCAAAGCCTTTGTAGTGTTGTGTTCCTCCTCAACAGAAAGCTAATTGAACAATTGTGAAAAATAGAGAGATTGTTCCCGCCCAGTTTCGAACTGGGGACCTTTCGCGTGTTAGGCGAACGTGATAACCACTACACTACGGAAACATGTCTACTGGAAGCAAGCCGAGATCTTTAGGTGCACGCTCGGTGAAAACCGCATAAAGGTAAAGCGTTATTAAGGCAACTGACAGCGCAAAGGGTTCATACTTTTCTTCAAAATTGAACAGCTGTTTCTACTCGGTTTTGAAATCAAAGACCTTTCGCGTGTAAGGCAAACGTGATGACCATTACAATACAGAAACCTGCAGCCAAGGCTAAGTCTGACTTTTCCATCGCACGCTTCTTGGAACACGAAACAAACTACAGATTGCGTTTCACTCTTTAATCTTCAAATAACTTCTATTTTTAGCAGCAAACTAAGCTTTTTTTTTCCAGTGCTCAGCTGGAATCCTCAAGACTTTCATTTTTGCATCAACTACAGCTTTAGCGATGGTCTTCGTCCCTCTTGGCCGCAAAGCCTTTGTAGTGTTGAGGTCCTCCTCAACAGAAAGCTAATTGAACAATTGTGAAAAATAAAAGATTTTGAGGCGAACGTGATAACCACTACACTACGGAAACATGTCTACTGGAAGCAAGCCGAGATCTTTAGGTGCACGCTCGGTGAAAAGCGCATAAAGGTAAAGCGTTATTGAGGCAACTGACAGCGCAAAGGGTTCATACTTTTCTTCAAAATTGAACAGCTGTTTCTACTCGGTTTCGAAACCAAAGACCTTTCGCGTGTAAGGCAAACGTGATGACCACTACAATACAGAAACCTGCAGCCAAGGCTAAGTCTGACTTTTCCATCGCACGCTTCTTGGAACACGAAACAAACTACAGATTGCGTTTCACTCTTTAATCTTCAAATAACTTCTATTTTTAGCAGCAAACTAAGCATTTTTTTTCCAGTGCTCAGCTGGAATCCTCAAGACTTTCATTTTTGCATCAACTACAGCTTTAGCGATGGTCTTCGTCCCTCTTGGCCGCAAAGCCTTTGTAGTGTTGAGGTCCTCCTCAACAGAAAGCTAATTGAACAATTGTGAAAAATAAAAGATTTTGAGGCGAACGTGATAACCACTACACTACGGAAACATGTCTACTGGAAGCAAGCCGAGATCTTTAGGTGCACGCTCGGTGAAAAGCGCATAAAGGTAAAGCGTTATTGAGGCAACTGACAGCGCAAAGGGTTCATACTTTTCTTCAAAATTGAACAGCTGTTTCTACTCGGTTTCGAAACCAAAGACCTTTCGCGTGTAAGGCAAACGTGATGACCACTACAATACAGAAACCTGCAGCCAAGGCTAAGTCTGACTTTTCCATCGCACGCTTCTTGGAACACGAAACAAACTACAGATTGCGTTTCACTCTTTAATCTTCAAATAACTTCTATTTTTAGCAGCAAACTAAGCATTTTTTTTCCAGTGCTCAGCTGGAATCCTCAAGACTTTCATTTTTGCATCAACTACAGCTTTAGCGATGGTCTTCGTCCCTCTTGGCCGCAAAGCCTTTGTAGTGTTGAGGTCCTCCTCAACAGAAAGCTAATTGAACAATTGTGAAAAATAAAAGATTTTGAGGCGAACGTGATAACCACTACACTACGGAAACATGTCTACTGGAAGCAAGCCGAGATCTTTAGGTGCACGCTCGGTGAAAAGCGCATAAAGGTAAAGCGTTATTAAGGCAACTGACAGCGCAAAGGGTTCATACTTTTCTTCAAAATTGAACAGCTGTTTCTACTCGGTTTCGAAATCAAAGACCTTTCGCGTGTAAGGCAAACATGATGACCACTACAATACAGAAACCTGCAGCCAAGGCTAAGTCTGACTTTTCCATCGCACGCTTCTTGGAACACGAAACAAACTACAGATTGCGTTTCACTCTTTAATCTTCAAATAACTTCTATTTTTAGCAGCAAACTAAGCATTTTTTTTCCAGTGCTCAGCTGGAATCCTCAAGACTTTCATTTTTGCATCAACTACAGCTTTAGCGACGGTCTTCGTCCCTCTTGGCCGCAAAGCCTTTGTAGTGTTGTGTTCCTCCTCAACAGAAAGCTAATTGAACAATTGTGAAAAATAGAGGATTGTTCCCGCCCAGTTTCGAACTGGGGACCTTTCCGTGTTAGGGAACGTGATAACCACTACACTACGGAAACATGTCTACTGGAAGCAAGCCGAGATCTTTAGGTGCACGCTCGGTGAAAACCGCATAAAGGTAAAGCGTTATTAAGGCAACTGACAGCGCAAAGGGTTCATACTTTTCTTCAAAATTGAACAGCTGTTTCTACTCGGTTTTGAAATCAAAGACCTTTCGCGTGTAAGGCAAACGTGATGACCATTACAATACAGAAACCTGCAGCCAAGGCTAAGTCTGACTTTTCCATCGCACGCTTCTTGGAACACGAAACAAACTACAGATTGCTTTCACTCTTTAATCTTCAAATAACTTCTATTTTTAGCAGCAAACTAAGCATTTTTTTTCCAGTGCTCAGCTGGAATCCTCAAGATTTCATTTTTGCATCAACTACAGCTTTAGCGATGGTCTTCGTCCCTCTTGGCCGCAAAGCCTTTGTAGTGTTGAGGTCCTCCTCAACAGAAAGCTAATTGAACAATTGTGAAAAATAAAAGATTTTGAGGCGAACGTGATAACCACTACACTACGGAAACATGTCTACTGGAAGCAAGCCGAGATCTTTAGGTGCACGCTCGGTGAAAAGCGCATAAAGGTAAAGCGTTATTAGGCAACTGACAGCGCAAAGGGTTCATACTTTTCTTCAAAATTGAACAGCTGTTTCTACTCGGTTTGAAACCAAAGACCTTTCGCGTGTAAGGCAAACGTGATGACCATACAATACAGAAACCTGCAGCCAAGGCTAAGTCTGACTTTTCCATCGCACGCTTCTTGGAACACGAAACAAACTACAGATTGCGTTTCACTCTTTAATCTTCAAATAACTTCTATTTTTAGCAGCAAACTAAGCATTTTTTTTCCAGTGCTCAGCTGGAATCCTCAAGACTTTCATTTTTGCATCAACTACAGCTTTAGCGATGGTCTTCGTCCCTCTTGGCCGCAAAGCCTTTGTAGTGTTGGGTCCTCCTCAACAGAAAGCTAATTGAACAATTGTGAAAAATAAAAGATTTTGAGGCGAACGTGATAACCACTACACTACGGAAACATGTCTACTGGAAGCAAGCCGAGATCTTTAGGTGCACGCTCGGTGAAAACGCATAAAGGTAAAGCGTTATTAGGCAACTGACAGCGCAAAGGGTTCATACTTTTCTTCAAAATTGAACAGCTGTTTCTACTCGGTTTGAAACCAAAGACCTTTCGCGTGTAAGGCAAACGTGATGACCATACAATACAGAAACCTGCAGCCAAGGCTAAGTCTGACTTTTCCATCGCACGCTTCTTGGAACACGAAACAAACTACAGATTGCGTTTCACTCTTTAATCTTCAAATAACTTCTATTTTTAGCAGCAAACTAAGCATTTTTTTTCCAGTGCTCAGCTGGAATCCTCAAGACTTTCATTTTTGCATCAACTACAGCTTTAGCGATGGTCTTCGTCCCTCTTGGCCGCAAAGCCTTTGTAGTGTTGAGGTCCTCCTCAACAGAAAGCTAATTGAACAATTGTGAAAAATAAAAGATTTTGAGGCGAACGTGATAACCACTACACTACGGAAACATGTCTACTGGAAGCAAGCCGAGATCTTTAGGTGCACGCTCGGTGAAAAGCGCATAAAGGTAAAGCGTTATTAAGGCAACTGACAGCGCAAAGGGTTCATACTTTTCTTCAAAATTGAACAGCTGTTTCTACTCGGTTTCGAAACAAAGACCTTTCGCGTGTAAGGCAAACGTGATGACCATTACAATACAGAAACCTGCAGCCAAGGCTAAGTCTGACTTTTCCATCGCACGCTTCTTGGAACACGAAACAAACTACAGATTGCGTTTCACTCTTTAATCTTCAAATAACTTCTATTTTTAGCAGCAAACTAAGCATTTTTTTTCCAGTGCTCAGCTGGAATCCTCAAGACTTTCATTTTTGCATCAACTACAGCTTTAGCGATGGTCTTCGTCCCTCTTGGCCGCAAAGCCTTTGTAGTGTTGGTTCCTCCTCAACAGAAAGCTAATTGAACAATTGTGAAAAAAAATTTTAAAAGGGATTTTGAGGCGAACGTGATAACCACTACAACGGAAACATGTCTACTGGAAGCAAGCCGAGATCTTTAGGTGCACGCTCGGTGAAAACCGCATAAAGGTAAAGCGTTATTAAGGCAACTGACAGCGCAAAGGGTTCATACTTTTCTTCAAAATTGAACAGCTGTTTCTACTCGGTTTTGAAACAAAGACCTTTCGCGTGTAAGGCAAACGTGATGACCATTACAATACAGAAACCTGCAGCCAAGGCTAAGTCTGACTTTTCCATCGCACGCTTCTTGGAACACGAAACAAACTACAGATTGCGTTTCACTCTTTAATCTTCAAATAACTTCTATTTTTAGCAGCAAACTAAGCATTTTTTTTCCAGTGCTCAGCTGGAATCCTCAAGATTTTCATTTTTGCATCAACTACAGCTTTAGCGATGGTCTTCGTCCCTCTTGGCCGCAAAGCCTTTGTAGTGTTGGTTCCTCCTCAACAGAAAGCTAATTGAACAATTGTGAAAAAAAATTTTAAAAGGGGATTTTGAGGCGAACGTGATAACCACTACACTACGGAAACATGTCTACTGGAAGCAAGCCGAGATCTTTAGGTGCACGCTCGGTGAAAACCGCATAAAGGTAAAGCGTTATTAAGGCAACTGACAGCGCAAAGGGTTCATACTTTTCTTCAAAATTGAACAGCTGTTTCTACTCGGTTTTGAAATCAAAGACCTTTCGCGTGTAAGGCAAACGTGATGACCATTACAATACAGAAACCTGCAGCCAAGGCTAAGTCTGACTTTTCCATCGCACGCTTCTTGGAACACGAAACAAACTACAGATTGCGTTTCACTCTTTAATCTTCAAATAACTTCTATTTTTAGCAGCAAACTAAGCATTTTTTTTCCAGTGCTCAGCTGGAATCCTCAAGATTTCATTTTTGCATCAACTACAGCTTTAGCGATGGTCTTCGTCCCTCTTGGCCGCAAAGCCTTTGTAGTGTTGAGGTCCTCCTCAACAGAAAGCTAATTGAACAATTGTGAAAAATAAAAGATTTTGAGGCGAACGTGATAACCACTACACTACGGAAACATGTCTACTGGAAGCAAGCCGAGATCTTTAGGTGCACGCTCGGTGAAAAGCGCATAAAGGTAAAGCGTTATTAAGGCAACTGACAGCGCAAAGGGTTCATACTTTTCTTCAAAATTGAACAGCTGTTTCTACTCGGTTTCGAAACCAAAGACCTTTCGCGTTTAAGGCAAACGTGATGACCACTACAATACAGAAACCTGCAGCCAAGGCTAAGTCTGACTTTTCCATCGCACGCTTCTTGGAACACGAAACAAACTACAGATTGCGTTTCACTCTTTAATCTTCAAATAACTTCTATTTTTAGCAGCAAACTAAGCATTTTTTTTCCAGTGCTCAGCTGGAATCCTCAAGACTTTCATTTTTGCATCAACTACAGCTTTAGCGACGGTCTTCGTCCCTCTTGGCCGCAAAGCCTTTGTAGTGTTGTGTTCCTCCTCAACAGAAAGCTAATTGAACAATTGTGAAAAATAGAGAGATTGTTCCCGCACAGTTTCGAACTGGGGACCTTTCGCGTGTTAGGCGAACGTGATAACCACTACACTACGGAAACATGTCTACTGGAAGCAAGCCGAGATCTTTAGGTGCACGCTCGGTGAAAACCGCATAAAGGTAAAGCTTATTAAGGCAACTGACAGCGCAAAGGGTTCATACTTTTCTTCAAAATTGAACAGCTGTTTCTACTCGTTTTGAAATCAAAGACCTTTCGCGTGTAAGGCAAACGTGATGACCATTACAATACAGAAACCTGCAGCCAAGGCTAAGTCTGACTTTTCCATCGCACGCTTCTTGGAACACGAAACAAACTACAGATTGCGTTTCACTCTTTAATCTTCAAATAACTTCTATTTTTAGCAGCAAACTAAGCATTTTTTTTCCAGTGCTCAGCTGGAATCCTCAAGATTTCATTTTTGCATCAACTACAGCTTTAGCGATGGTCTTCGTCCCTCTTGGCCGCAAAGCCTTTGTAGTGTTGAGGTCCTCCTCAACAGAAAGCTAATTGAACAATTGTGAAAAATAAAAGATTTTGAGGCGAACGTGATAACCACTACACTACGGAAACATGTCTACTGGAAGCAAGCCGAGATCTTTAGGTGCACGCTCGGTGAAAAGCGCATAAAGGTAAAGCGTTATTAGGCAACTGACAGCGCAAAGGGTTCATACTTTTCTTCAAAATTGAACAGCTGTTTCTACTCGGTTTGAAACCAAAGACCTTTCGCGTGTAAGGCAAACGTGATGACCACTACAATACAGAAACCTGCAGCCAAGGCTAAGTCTGACTTTTCCATCGCACGCTTCTTGGAACACGAAACAAACTACAGATTGCGTTTCACTCTTTAATCTTCAAATAACTTCTATTTTTAGCAGCAAACTAAGCATTTTTTTTCCAGTGCTCAGCTGGAATCCTCAAGATTTCATTTTTGCATCAACTACAGCTTTAGCGATGGTCTTCGTCCCTCTTGGCCGCAAAGCCTTTGTAGTGTTGGGTCCTCCTCAACAGAAAGCTAATTGAACAATTGTGAAAAAAATAAAAGATTTTGAGGCGAACGTGATAACCACTACACTACGGAAACATGTCTACTGGAAGCAAGCCGAGATCTTTAGGTGCACGCTCGGTGAAAACGCATAAAGGTAAAGCGTTATTAGGCAACTGACAGCGCAAAGGGTTCATACTTTTCTTCAAAATTGAACAGCTGTTTCTACTCGGTTTGAAACAAAGACCTTTCGCGTGTAAGGCAAACGTGATGACCATACAATACAGAAACCTGCAGCCAAGGCTAAGTCTGACTTTTCCATCGCACGCTTCTTGGAACACGAAACAAACTACAGATTGCGTTTCACTCTTTAATCTTCAAATAACTTCTATTTTTAGCAGCAAACTAAGCATTTTTTTTCCAGTGCTCAGCTGGAATCCTCAAGATTTTCATTTTTGCATCAACTACAGCTTTAGCGATGGTCTTCGTCCCTCTTGGCCGCAAAGCCTTTGTAGTGTTGGGTCCTCCTCAACAGAAAGCTAATTGAACAATTGTGAAAAATAAAAGATTTTGAGGCGAACGTGATAACCACTACACTACGGAAACATGTCTACTGGAAGCAAGCCGAGATCTTTAGGTGCACGCTCGGTGAAAACCGCATAAAGGTAAAGCGTTATTAAGGCAACTGACAGCGCAAAGGGTTCATACTTTTCTTCAAAATTGAACAGCTGTTTCTACTCGGTTTTGAAATCAAAGACCTTTCGCGTGTAAGGCAAACGTGATGACCATTACAATACAGAAACCTGCAGCCAAGGCTAAGTCTGACTTTTCCATCGCACGCTTCTTGGAACACGAAACAAACTACAGATTGCGTTTCACTCTTTAATCTTCAAATAACTTCTATTTTTAGCAGCAAACTAAGCATTTTTTTTCCAGTGCTCAGCTGGAATCCTCAAGATTTCATTTTTGCATCAACTACAGCTTTAGCGATGGTCTTCGTCCCTCTTGGCCGCAAAGCCTTTGTAGTGTTGAGGTCCTCCTCAACAGAAAGCTAATTGAACAATTGTGAAAAATAAAAGATTTTGAGGCAACGTGATAACCACTACACTACGAAACATGTCTACTGGAAGCAAGCCGAGATCTTTAGGTGCACGCTCGGTGAAAAGCGCATAAAGGTAAAGCGTTATTAGGCAACTGACAGCGCAAAGGGTTCATACTTTTCTTCAAAATTGAACAGCTGTTTCTACTCGGTTTCGAAACCAAAGACCTTTCGCGTTAAGGCAAACGTGATGACCACTACAATACAGAAACCTGCAGCCAAGGCTAAGTCTGACTTTTCCATCGCACGCTTCTTGGAACACGAAACAAACTACAGATTGCGTTTCACTCTTTAATCTTCAAATAACTTCTATTTTTAGCAGCAAACTAAGCATTTTTTTTCCAGTGCTCAGCTGGAATCCTCAAGACTTTCATTTTTGCATCAACTACAGCTTTAGCGACGGTCTTCGTCCCTCTTGGCCGCAAAGCCTTTGAAGTGTTGTGTTCCTCCTCAACAGAAAGCTAATTGAACAATTGTGAAAAATAGAGAGATTGCCGAGACCATCGCTAAAGCTGTAGTTGATGCAAAAATGAAAATCTTGAGGATTCCAGCTGAGCACTGGGAAAAAAAATGCGTAGTCTGCTGCTAAAAATAGAAGGTATTTGCAGATTAAAGAGTTCAACACAATCTGTAGTTTGATTCGTGTTCCAAGAAGCGTGCGATGGAAGATTCAGACTCAGTCCTGGCTTGATGCGAAAGGTCCCCAGTTCTAAAATGGGTGGGAACAACCTCTCTATTGTTCAATTATCTATCTGTTGAGGAGGACCTCAACACTACAAAGGCTTTGCGGCCAAGAGGGACGAAGACCATTGCTAAAGCTGTAGTTTATGCAAAAATGAAAGTCTTGAGGATTCCAGCTGAGCACTGGAAAAAAAATGCTTAGTTTGCTGCTAAAAATAGAAGGTATTTGCAGATTAAAGAGTGCAACACAATCTGTAGTTTGATTGTGTTGCACTGTTATAATGTTATAATGTTTACAGTCACAACAACGCTTCCAATTATAAAAGAGACATTGTCTGAAGTGGAATTTGAACCCACGCCTCCATGCGGAGACCAAAAATCACATCAAGTGAAAAGGTGGAAATACCTTGAGTCTGACACCTTATACCGCTTGGCCATTCTGTCGTTTGGACAAAAGGATGTTAACGATAATTCTATCATTAGCAATGGTCAGATGGCAAAACAAACAGTTTAAACTATAAAGTTTTCAGTCTCAACAATGCTTGTAATAATAAAAAATCCCCTGTTAGAAGTGGGATTTGAACCCACACCTCCATGCTGAGACCAGAAACCTCAACAACTGAGAAGGTAATAATGCCTTGAATCTGCCGCCTTGGACCGCTCAGCCATTCTGACATCATTATAAAGGGATTTTAAAGACAATTCTATCATTGGCATTGGTCAGCCAGCAAAATAAACAATAGAAATTACAATGTTTACAGTCTTAACAACGCTTCCAATTCTAAAAGATCCTTTGTCAGAAGTGGAATTTGAACCCACGCCTCCATGCGGAGACCAGAAACCTCACAAACTGAGAAGGAAATAACGCCTTGAGTCTGCCGCCTTGGACCGTTTGGCCATTCTGACATCTTAATAAAAGGATGTTAAAGACAATTATATCATTGGCAATGGTCAGATGGCAAAATAAACAGTTTAAACTATTATGTTTTCAGTCTCAACAATGCTTACAATAATAAAAAGCCTTAGTCAGAAGTGGGATTTGAACCCACACCTCCATGTGGAGAACAGAAACCTCACCAACTGAGATGGAGATAACACCTTGAGTACTCGAGTCCGTCTGTTACAACGTTAGATGTAAATATCAGCAAACGTCAAATTGGTAAGTTTTTACCAGACTTTAGTGGAGTCAGCAGTTCGCTTGAGAGTAAGTAAGGATCTAATCCTAAAGTATCTATTTCTCTTTTAAATACCATTGTTTTTCGTTGTTGTTGAAGTGTTATTTTGGTTTCAGATCATCTAAGAGAGACTACGCAAGGTCCTAAAAATGGCGGTCGCAACAAAAATTTCACGTGACTGAAACCCACGAATAGGAGGATTGGCACTGCATATGTATATATATTAGTGGTGGGCATAGATTAATTATTTTAATCTAGATTAATCTAGATTAAAATGGCTCATTTGAATTCTGCCGAAGGCATTCAGAATATGTGTGCTACCCAAATAATGACTAAAAGTAAGTCTTTGAGAACGGGTTCCTCAAGCCAGGTGGCGCATTAGACCAGGGGCTCATCTCCTGTTTCCAAAATGCATCACAAACTTTAATCTCTTCCCATCCCAATCCCACGAAAAAACTGGGGGAAAATCCCGTTCCACTCCCGGAAGAATGACTCCCATTCCCTCCCACTCCCGTGTTGTTTTTTTGTTTTTGTTTTTTTTGATAACTGTCAATTACAGTAAAAATATAGTACAGATCACAGCGTGCCCACCTTATTAGTTGAATAAAAACCCAAAATGTCGTTTTTTGTTATTATATTGAACTGAAAGCCATCTTATGCACAGTGTTGCACAGATTAAATTTCATGTAAATCATCCATGCTAACACACACGTCTTCTATTTTTATATTTTATTTTTTAGACATTTCACTCTCTATAGATATATTTTTCAAAGACGTTTCGAAGTTTCTCGCTCAAGTGCACATGAGACCTAAAGCGCATCCTGTTTGCTTAAAAGCGCAACGTTTCGTTGTTATTCTGAGTGCACACAAATAAACGTAGAGTCTTTACAGATTCGAAAGATGTATTAGGCTACTTTTATCTGTATGACCAAGAATGACGGAGATGTAAGAGCAAGTGAGCGCACCGGAGCCTGTCCTGCAGCAAACGCGCTTCCACACAAACACTTCAATAGCGCACATTTCTCTAGGTTAACATCATATTGAGCAGCCATGTAAAGTTGCTACTACATACATCTTTCAGATGAAAAGCCATATTTGAGGTTGATGAATGATAGGTGAGCGTTTGGATGTCCTGCCCGATTGTATTACCACATAGACCAGCCGTTAACAATCTGTCCATCACGGACTGCGAGCCTCTAGTTCGAAGACTCGTTCTCGCCCCCTACAGTGCAATTCGGCTAGGTATACATCCGCGCTAAAATATCAGGGTGAAAGTCATCATAGCTTGCGTAGTATAGACCCAGCTCCCAACCCAACTTTGAGAATAGATTAACGGCGATATTTTTTTTATCGCCCGATAAGAGTCTCACGTTAACGCAGCACCAGGGCCTGAAATTAACACCCGACCACGCGCCAAATGCGGGTGAATTTTGCAATTGGCGGGTAAAACTGTAAATCTACCTGCCACATTGGCGGGTAGCCAATGAGAATTGAGTGATTCATTAGTTGTTGTTTTTTTGCGTCTGTTTTTTTTTTTTTTTAAGTCCGCCATTTCGTTGGATTTTAGCTCAAAATGTGGCGGCACATTACTGGGGTAAAGAGGCCAGCTGAAACGAACAACCAACAAAAAGATGAGGATGAGTCAAAGAAAAGTAAAAGACGACGTTTTAATACGAAGTGGACAATTGGCGACAATGGCAAGGTTCGTGATGAGTGGCTGATTTATGACCGCAGTACAGACGAAATGTACTGCAGTGACTGCCGTATGTATGGCTCAGAGAAAGCGAAGTCAAATCCTTTTGTAATCGGGACTAAAAACTTCAAATTAGAAGCAATTAAGGACCACGAGTCATCAAAAAGCCACCTACACACAATAAGTTGCAAAACATCAAAGACTGCGCTTCCGGAGGAGACCGCTGCGGTCAAGGCACTGACGTCCATGAAAGCAGCGCAGTTTGAGAAGATGCGACTCCTGTTTCGGAACGTTCACGCGATTGGCAAGAAGATGAGGCCCTTCTCTGACTACGTTTAGATGTGCGAGTAAGTATTAAACTGTTGGTGAGATGGGATGAGATGAGATAAAGCAAAGCTGACGTTGGTTGCGGGGAGGAGTTTCCTCATCTCAGCTCGTAGATTTACAGGCACACACAAACAGTCAATTCGGAGAGAAATAAAACGGACATAAATTATTTAAACGTAAAACCGAAAAAAACGCAATTTAAAAAGATTTAAAAAAATATAGTCTAAGAGTTATTATTACTTATAATGATTTCGTTAATAACTTGACAGCACTTAAATGTGTATTCTTAAAAGTTAAAGATAATGTTTGTGTGATAAGAAACTAAGCAGGGAAATGATAAAAGATCTAACACACGGGTCACCAAACTTGTTCCTGACGGGCCGGTGTCCCGCTGAGTTTAGCTCCAACCCTAATCAAACACACCTGAACCAGCTAATCAAGCTCTTGCTAGGTATTCTATTTTTCACCTTTATGAGGCAAAAAAACTAAACAAAAAAAACTGGCTGGTAAAAAGTTACTGTGGCAGGTGGATTTTTAAATCCACCTGCCACAGTGGCTGGTGGTCAAAAAAGTTAACTTCAGGCCCTGCGCAGCACGTTAACGCCGATAACGGCCCACCACTAATATATATATATATAAATATATGATCGGAAACCAAAATAACACTTCAACAACAATGAAAAACAATGGTAAAAACTTACCAATTTGACGTTTATATATATATATATATATATATATATATATATATATATATATATCAGAGGTCGCGTGAACCGAATATTCTCCGTCATTGTCAATTTTTTAAGCAGGGATGGAAAAATTTGAAAGCCGTCCATCATTTCGACAGATTGAACTGAGAGTGATCTATTGTATTTTACAACTGTAATTACCAGTCCTGTCTGTTTCATTTATCTTTTACAGATCAGGCACTCAGATTCACATGCTATTCCCGCATGTCATTTATTTGTTGCACACAATAACTTGCATTACTCAAACCATTAGCGACTGACCCCTAGTGGCACTCATCCGTACATCTTCCTTTTTTTTTCCTTTTTTTTTTAAAACCAAATAGTAAATTCAAAAAAACATTTTAAGAACTCTTCTAAAAATCTATTTTTTTTCTTTCTTTCTTTCTTTTTTTTCTTTCTTTCTTTCTTTCTTTCTTTCTTTTTTTAACTCTCTTCTCGTTAAAATGTTTAACCTTTTATCTATTTAACAATGTGTTTCCTTCCTAAATGATTTGTATTCTTTTAGTTTCCTTTAAGGTTAGTCTGCTTACACATTTAACACTTCAGCACTCCTCAATAAGTCTTTTTTGCTTAACAATTAATCTCCTTGGCCTCTCATCCTTTCCTGTATTTAGAGATAATGGCAGTGTGCTGTCTGTAGGAGATTTCTTTGGGGTACTCTCTTTATTCTGTTCTGTTGGAGCCAGAGGACAATTGAGTCTGACATCCTCATTGAAATCTGTTTTAGGAATATATAACAAATCCCTCCAGTTTCTTAACTTTTTTACTTTTTAGTCATTTAACAGACGCTTTTATCCAAAGCGACTTACAAATAAGCAAAAGTAACTTAAACTAAAAGTTGAATCTCTATAAATACTATATATACACACATTTAAGAAAGTGGAGAAATTAAATAAAATGACAAATGCATACAACAACATTTCAAAACTAAACATTTAAATGAAAACAAAAAATAAAGCTAAAAGCTATTCAGAATATTAAAACAACAAAATGTATGAGTATAAAAATTATTTTAACACGACACTAAGTCCAAAAACCAAATATATATATATATATATATATATATGTTATTTAATTTCCATGTATCTTGAAGTAACTTTACTAAAATAACTCCAATTTATTAAAACTAAAGAAAATACCTATAAAGACATAATACATTCATACATAATTTATCTCAAATTAAAATAGATAACAAATCAAACGGCAATAGTTTATCAGTAATCCTAAAAAAAAGAACACTGTCAAAAACACATGCTAACAAACAACAACTTACACATAGTAAGAATTGGTTATAAAACTAATGGCTTCACGCGAAGGCTGGTTGGAGTAGTATTTTGTTAGATGTGTATAAAAAGAGTAGTTTACCGCGGGGTAAACTACTCTTTTTATACACATCTAACAAAATACTACTCCAATTCAGCTGAACACACTTTCCTGTTAACGTTAATCACAATAAATGGTCAAGCAAGTTCCCGACACTGACAAGGGACGCGATACAGTACGAGACCTAACGTGATTTCAGCACGTCTCCACGTCTTCTGCGAAGAGTATTACCATACTCAGTGAGTACTTCATATGATCTAGGCGTGATCTCCTTCAGAACCTTTGCTTTAGGTCCCCATTTTCCATCACATCCCCAGCTAACAATAAAAGGTCCCCAGAACGTCCCCTGAATGGTCTCTGCGAACGTCCCCTGGACGTCTTCGTGTAGGGTTCTTTAGACGTCAAAAGGACGTCGTTGACACGTTCGCGGGACGTACCGGGGACGTTCGCGGGACGTACCGGGGACGTTCGCGGGACGTACCGGGGACGTTCGCGGGACGTACCGGGGACGTTCGCGTGACGTTGTTGAAACATTGTGAGGACCTTTAGAGAACGTTTGCTACAGGTCCTTTTAATGTCCTTTAGTGTAAACATGTCATCAGTCAGATCAGACAAAATTGAACTATCCAAGGAATAAACACACAAGCAATACTTTATTAATACTTTTTATTTTTGTAAACAATTTCTCTTGATGTGTGTGTGTGTGTGTGTGTGTGTGTGTGTGTGTGTGTGTGTGTGTGTGTGTGTGTGTGTGTGTGTGTGTGTGTGTGTGTGTGTGTGTGTGTGTGTGTGTGTGTGTGTGTGTGTGTGTGTGTGTGTGTGTGTGTGTGTGTGTGTGTGTGTGTGTGTGTGTGTGTGTGTGTGTGTGTGTGTGTGTGTGTGTGTGTGTGTGTGTGTGTGTGTGTGTGTGTGTGTGTGTGTGTGTGTGTGAGAGAGTGTGCGTGTTCCAGTTGCTGCGTGTTAGTTCTCCAGGTCCGATTCCACCCGTGAGTTCAGAACCTAAAAAAAAATGCATAATAAAATGAACAAGAATCATAAACCTCGATTCATTACTGACATATACTAACATTCTATAAAACTGAATCAACTGACTACTCATTATATATGACTATCTTTATTTGACCCTCTAACATTCTCTATTTCCAATTTTATTTTATTTGATCTATCAGTCTTTTTATAAAAAAAAAGACACACATTTGACCCTCTATCAATTGCATATTTAATTTTTAACTGCTAGCTTTTCTTGAAACTAATACTAGCTTTTTTTTCTATTCTATATACTTGTTTCTAAGATGAAAATAGGTTTATTTTTTTCTATATTCGGTCTCAGGCATCCTCAAATCTGGACCACTCCTGCAGAGTTCAGCTCTATCCCTAATCAAACACACATGAGCATGCAAATCAGAGTCTTCAGGATCATTAGAAAAATCACAGGTGAGTTTGATCAGGGTTGGAGCTAAACTCTGCAGCAGATTGGATCTCCAGGGAAAGATTTGAGGAACCCTGTTCCATCTACTCTTTTTCTTTAAAAAAATATATAAAATTAAACCTTCCTACGTGTACTGCGTTGGGCTAACCAAGACTTAACACTTGCATGTTGTTGCTCTTTTGATTGCTTCTATAATATCCTCATGTGTACGTCACTTTGAATAAAAGCATCTGCTAAATGACTAAAATAAATAAATACTAGGCTCAAAAATACACTTCACACAAAAGTGCCAGTACTGTCTCATTAATCTGAGTTTATACACTTGTTTTTTGAGTAAAAAAAGCATTATTTGTACATAATTTTGTAAATATTCAGTAAAATATGGGGGAAATCCACTGCTTGTCACACTAGTGTGCCTAAATATTTAAGCAGTACATTTGTTTTGAAAAGCTTTTATCTTGTAAATGGAACAAAAAGTCACATTTGTGATGTTCCTGGTAAAAAAAAAAAAAAAAATAGTATAAACATTATATTTAATGTGATAAACAGTATATTTCCCGCATATTTTAGTGGGTATTAAAATCTTCTCACCTGATGAATTGTTTTTGTTTTCTCACGATGTGGGGCATGCTTTAGAGTCATGGCAATCATCTCCTCCACACTCTGTGATTTGTGGTCTGGGTACACCTTACTGCAGGCACCTTCAAATAATAATTATTAGATCACAGAAATTAGAATGCATGTAGAAAGTAAAATCTCTGAAGTATTAAAATTTTATCGAATTTTCAAAACAGACTATTGCAACTCTGAATATTTAAATACAGAGAACACTTGAATTGTAAACAACAATATGCATATATAATCAAAGAGATTGTCATCTTCCAGTGCACTTTTTGTAACCTTAGAGACAGACAAGTTGTCATGAGTAAAGATTTGACGCTTACGTATTAGCACATCATTAATCAGAAGTTTCTGAAATGGTCTTTTTCCTTTTCTCCCTTTGTAGCTGTACTCTGCCCATAGGGAATTTTCTCCAATTTTATGCAGCATTCTCCTTATACCATCACCCAAACTGCCTCCTCTCTGAAGACAAAGATATCGCATCTACAAACAACACCAATAATCAGTTATTAAAGCACAGTGCCTGGAAGTGCATTGCATAATGTAAAACAGCATAGTGTGATATGTTTCAAGACATACAGTTTTCTTGCGAAAGTCAACAACTTTCAGCATTTTACATAGGTCTTCCAATTCCTCCACTGTCTTGCAAGGCTCCTCTAGCACCTCAGTTAGGTCAGAGGCAGAGGTAGAGGTGCTTGGCTGGCTTGCTGATTGCTGGATTGCTTCAAGTGCGGTCTTTATATCAGCATGCATTTGATCCAGTTTTAAGTGTAGTCTCCTCTCCAAACCCTCAAATAACTTATACATTTCTGTGAAAATTTGTTGTCAAATATCAGTTACATTACAAACTAAAAAATATGTATAATAATAAAAAAAATGATTTGTGAACTACCCATATATATATATATATATATATATATACAGTGGGTACGGAAAGTATTCAGACCCCCTTACATTTTTCACTCTTTGTTATATTGCAGCCATTTGCTAAAATCATTTAAGTTCATTTTTTTTCCTCAATGTACACACAGCACCCCATATTGACAGAAAAACACAGAATTATTGACATTTTTGCAGATTTATTAAAAAAGAAAAACTGAAATATCACATGGTCCTAAGTATTCAGACCCTTTGCTGTGACAAAAATATTAAATATAAAAAAAGTTAATATTAATACTACCTATCATAATAAATTTGCAAGGAAGCTTACAATTTGTATTACAGCAACTATTAATACCTCTAAAACGTCTTGGAGGAATGACTTTCCTCCCCCCATTTCCATCAGAGTCCTCAACATGTGATGTTTCCTGGGCTTTTCTTGCCCGGAATCTTGCCATATCATAACTATCTGCTCACAAAGACATGCAACATATTATATAAATGTTTACAAGTTTTTATTTAGCTTAAAGATAATGTATGTATTATTTTGCATACTTCACCTGTGTCAGAAAATATTCTGACGGCATATTTACTCCACAGTTGCTTTTCTGGCATGGAACATTTTTTGGCCAAGAAACCAGCCTTTGAGTGAGGCCAATAGCAATACAACACCTTTCAGACATTTAAAAAATACATTTGTTTTCATATATATATTCATATATTATAATATTTTTCATATTATTATTATAGTCTTACCTCTTCATTCCACTCCAACCATCTAGATGGTGCCACCTCAACTTCATTGTGTTCAATAAAATGGATCACAACATAGGACAGATAATCCTGTTTAAAAAACAGAAAATAATTGTTGAATTGCTGTAATGTAATTTGAAATGTAGTAATAGATTCGAATAGATGGCCATAGGTCACTTGTGCTAACCTCATGATTAAATCACATATTTGGCAGTTTGTTATTGTTCATGCTCCTTGTTTTCTTCCTGTAGGATCCAGCTAGCTCAGATTTGATGTTACATAATTTCAGTTTTATGGTATATATAAAAAAAGTTATTCTCCAGACAGGCTTACGTATTGTGATGCAATTGTTGATTTGGTTATAATTCGTCATGTCTGTAAATTTGATTAATTAATAACTATGCACATCTACTCATAGCCTACAATGTATGAAGGATGGACACCACAATTTTGATTCCATGGTGTTCCTCAACCATGAATGCCCTCCTTTCAAGTGCCTTTCTGTCAAGGTGTTGCATTTGTGAGTGCCTAATATTAGCAGCATATGTTCCGTAAACACGGGAATCACACGGTGTCATCAGAAATGGCTGTAAATGGTCGAACACTCGGCATAACACTGTGTTGTCCCCTTCTTCTGAAACCACCTCACAACATTCTTCAGAGCTTAAAACAAACACATTGTTTGGGCTCTTCAGTGACAGTGCTTTTTCTTTGTTTCGTAGCTTCAGCTTTGATGTTTCCTCCAGACGATTTGCTACTTGAGTTAAGACATTTTTTCCAGAGCGGACCATTTTCTTCATCTGATGAAGATAGCTTTCAAACTTAAATGCACTGCAGTTGTCAAGGCATCCAAAGTTTTGAGCATCTTCTGAAAGGTGCAGCAATGAATGGACGTTGTACACTAAAAATGTCTCCCCATACAGCTCCCGTCCTTTCTCCACAAAGTATTTCAATATTTGGCTGGCATAAGGCCCTTGTTCTTTGGTAAGTTCTGGGTTCACTAAAATACACAGAGTAGTACTGAAACACAAGAAGTGTTCATACAGGTGATCTTGTTTCCCTGTGTATAAAGCAAACTGTCTGAACTCTGTTGCTTTCCAACGTTCAATTTCTTGCAACCCCCTTGGCTTTCTGGCAAAGCAGTCAGGAATTGATTTCTTCAGTGTCACCAGCCTCTCGCTTACACGGGCCACATCTCCTGAGGTACTCTGACCTACCTCTTGTCCACAATAGCAGCATCTTTTTCATGACACCAAGACAGCTCTGATGCATATAGTCTATGGGGAACGATTTGACCATGTCAATTGGGAGGACAGAAAAAGGTGAAATATTTTCCTCATGATGGTGTTCTGGTTGCTGGCACTCCCTGAATGATTGGTCTGTCCTCAAGATCAGATTGTCAACTTCAGGATAGGTCATCCGACCATCCCAGGATCCCCTCTGGGTGCATCTGTCACATCCATAGTAACCAGAGAACTGTTTCACACACTTGACCATGGCTTTGGCTGGAGCATCACAGGTAACACATCTTATTTGGATGTTCAAACACTTGCCTTTCCAGGTCAGACCATTCTGCATTTGTTCTGCCAGTTCCAGAACAGTGTCACTGAAAAAGTCTGTTGTTTTGGGTTTGGATGCAGCAGTGGAGAGGCAGAGGGGGAAGATGCATGCTGGTGTCAAGTTAATGGAACAAAGAACTGGCCAGAGGGATAGGTTTGAACTTTTAAATAATGGCAGTCCATCAATGTTTAAAGATAGGTCAAGTGACTGCAGATGCTCTGTTAGAGCTGTGGGATATTTGCTAAGATGTTTTGAGAGCTGTTCTGATACGGTCAGTTTTATTATGTCAACACCATCTCTGGTGTTAACTTCATATTTATTCGACCTGTCAAAGAGAATTCTTGCAGTTTGTGGGAGGTCTGCATGTCCATGTCTTTTGAGGATGGTTAGGAGAGCATCAATGGCATTGTGTTTTACATGAAACATACTGGCCCATTCTGAAAGTTCTTCCTTAAGCATGGGTGTCGTATCTTCTTCGCTTTCAGAACTTGTCAGGGCTGTGTCAGACACCATGTTGATGTCCTCCTCCTCAATGGGCTGGTTAAAGCTAAAGCCCTCACTTCCAGCAGTACTGCCCACCTCAAACAAGGTGTTGGTTTCTCTGGTGGCTGCAATCTTTCGTGCCCTAGACACTTTTGCCCAGACTTTGTCATATTGCCTTTTACGGTCTTTGGATGTCATCCAGCTACTGTACTGGTGTCTCTGTCAAAAAGTTAAACACTTATTTTTCAATAAATGACAATTTCATCCTTTTCTTTAAAGCTGCAGTCCGTAAGTTTTGCCTCTTTGATAGCCTAGTAGCCAGGACAAATTCTTTGTTTGAAGACGTGACATAATGATGCAGTATTATGCTTGAATCTCCTGTGAAAACCTACCCGTACCACTTAAATTATAAAACATTATTATAAGCTTACCATTGTAAATCGGGCTAAAGTAAGGCAAAGTTTTGAACACTGGCTGGTTATGTAATTTCTCAAATATTAATTTCGGATCAGTTTTAACCAAAAAAAAAGTTACGAACTGCACCTTAAAGTATGAAAATGGTTCCTGATTTTTGCCACGCTATTGCAATACATTTTTGTGTTCTATACCCATTATTAAACGCAGAACCCGATTTTACCAAGTGCCACATGTTCCTGGGTCAACATCTTTGTTTACCCTGGAACAACATTGTTATTAACCAATCAGATTTGAAGAACAAGTTTATAATTTGTGTGAAGTTTAGGCTTACAATCAGTGTTTGTTGCTTGTACATCAGTGTCATTCATCTATAATTTCCTCTGATTTTAGGAATTACTTATGGTTAAGGTTAGTTTAGGTGTAGGGAAATGGTCAAGATTCAAGTTTTGGATTAAAATGTCGTTCCAGGGTCACAATATATGTTGACGCAGGAACACATCTAATTCAGCAAAATCAGGACGTGCTTGTCAAATGTACTGTATAATAGAACTTACCTTTTTGGAGGACATAACTGCCAGATGGTCTAATAAACAAATAAACAAAAGTTCACAAATCACAGATGCAGGATGCTTGATTGGTTATTACAACAATTATCCCATTAATGTCTTGAGACATTACGGGTGACTAACTTGCTGCATGATGTTGATATAAACACAAATGATAAGGTGTCTGACAGTCAGTCAAAGCATACATAATAAAGCCATACTTACAAAGCCAAAGACACTCTGTGCTGTGGCTCTTAAAAGAGCCTTTGGGATGTATGTAGCTGCTGTTGACACACAAGCAAAATATATCAGAAGAAGCAACATTACTGAATATGACTGAGTTGTGTCTGTACAAATAAAAATGTGCCCATTGTCCATCCATGATTATTGATAAATCACTATGTTATAAACATGACAAAAGACAGATGCACTATGCTTGATTGTTTATTGCAAAATTATCCCATTAATGTCTTTATTAAGCCATCACTGATTACTTGAACTTGCTGCATGATGTAATATAAATTGATCTAAATCCAAATAATAAGAAGGTGTCTGAAAGGCAGTCAAGCCATATACTTACAAAGCCAAAGATAAAGAAGATGTGGCTCTTAAAAGAGCCGTTGGGGAGTATAATTGCTGCTGACACAAGCAAAAGAGAAAGAAAGAAACATAATTGAATATGTGAGATATTGCAAATGTCTGAAGAATTAAAATTGATTCAGTTTCCATCAATCATTATTGACTACTCAGTGTCTAATGAACATTGTAAATCACAGATGTAGAATGACTGCTGGATTAATCACTTACAACAATCAGATGGTAATCAAAACTAGATAAAAAAAGAAAAAAGAAATAATTTTAATTGTATAATTTCACAACGCTCTAATAAAGCTAATTATCAATTATAGTATACATATATACATACATTATACATCAAACATTGTCAGCTGTCAGTAATAACAATTTTACAAGCAATAGCAAATGTTTTTCAGATATGTCTAACAATATTCTGGCACACTGAATAATCGAATGTAAAATGTGCTAGCCTTGATTGCATTATATATATATATATACATGTCTTACACTCTCTGTGAAAACCCAGCTAAAGGCATTTTTTGAGATTGACTATTTTCTGCATAAAATTATCCTACATATTGTAAAGAACATTCTGTGAAAATGTATTCTTGGCATCTTTCATATTGACTGAGTAAGGCCATGTCAAATATTGAAATTATAGTGACATTAATGTTGGTAATCAAACTTTGATGCTCGTTATCTCAGAATTATATTTTTAGACTTTAGCCTGTTTTTTACAGAGAGGGTCACATATATTCTAAACTCAACATCTGGTTTTGTTTTAAGTAAACAATTTGTAAATTCATACTATTTAGATTTTTCATGTTGAAATGTATCATTTAAATATAAATTCACATAAATATAGCAATGTATAAATGTTAAAGATAATATATATAGTTTAATGCAGGCTGAATCAATGGCATGCACAGTCTATACCAACTATGACCATAGGTACAAGTTCATGAACCACATCTTTCTTCAAACACAGGAGGTGAATTATTATTGTGATTTGGCCCAAAAGCTACTTTCACTGGCGCGCCTTTTGTTTTGTTTTTGCGGTACACAAATAAATACTTTTTAGTGTGTTTGTCGTAATGTTCAACACTGGACCACGTTTTGATTAAACTCCAGTGCAACAGGTGGCGGTATGCATAGTTCTGCCCCTCACTAAACCGGAGATCAGGATGGAAGTTGGGCTATTTCAGCCTTTGAATATTATATGCACGGAATGGCTGTCACACGCTGGCAGACTTAAGAGAGAGAGAAACCCTTATAAAAGGTAAGATTTTAATGTAATTTAAATGTTGAGATGTGTATTATGATTCGTTTTTCAGTTATTCAAAAATAAATTATTTGACAGATTGCACCTCACAAGCTAGGTAATTGCAATGATGTCCCCTCAAGTCTCGCGGCCGCACTGTGTAACTTACCGTTAACTTGTCTCGCGCAGGCCACGCGCAGTTTTTAAGCTATGAATGAAAACGCTCCGGTTACTGTCGTAACCTCGGTTCCCTGAGAGCGGGAACGAGACATCACGGAGAATTCTCCGTTATGGGAACTCCTTCCCTCCAACCTTTCCTGAATACCTATTGGCTCACGCCAGTCAATGACTGGCCAATTGTCGCGAAGCATGCAAATATGACGAGCTCGAGAGGCAGTATAAATGCAGCGCCCGCGACAATTACGTCAGAATCTGATACTGAACGCCGCTTGGCTGAACGAGCAGCGATCACGGCGATCACCGTGATGTCTCGTTCCCGCTCTCAGGGAACCGAGGTTACGACAGTAACCGGAGCGTTCCCTTTCGAGCTTTCACGAGACATCACGGAGAATTCTCCGTTATGGGAACGTTATTCAATCCCGCCGTGAGAGAGGCTACGGTCAGCCTGTACCAGTTACACAGTGCGATAGCATTCCCACCAATAACTGCGCTCGTAGGGCGGGCTCACAGCTGATAGATGGAGATAAGCCAATGAGCGCCTACACCGCAGGTATACTAAATTTGCATATCTGGCAAGTGACTACATGGGCTGCGCTGAGAGCAGGGCAGAACACATCCAGCCATAGCAGTATTATAGGAGCTATACAGAGTTAACTGTGTTTGAGCAGCATACCATAACATGACCATGTCCGTGGCACTGAACTCAGGGCCGACAAGAAACACCTCATAAGGGCTGCGTAATGTACTATACAAACACCTCCTAGAGGGCTGCATAATGTACTGTACAAACAGCACCTCCCACAAAAGGTAACGTTAGCAACATGAAATAGTTACTCACCGACCGCTCTTGGGAGGCTAAGGACTGAACGTCCAGCTTGTAAAACCTGGCGAAGATATTCTGTGAAGACCACCGACTGCCAAGCAATATCTTGAATACACATACATCTCGACCACGCTAGGTGGAACGATAGCCCTCAATGTGCAGAGGGAATTTCCAAACCTTGGGTTGTATATGCCTCCGTGATAGCGTCCACAATCCATTGTGACAGACTTAACGTTAGTTCCGATACGGCTCGGCCGTTCGCACACCACCATAGCACCCAAAGCTGGATCGATTGCCGAAAACTGCTTGAACGGTCAATGTAAAATCTCAAAAACACTGACGGGGCAAACTGCAGTCTGGGCGTCCGCACTCTGTGAGGGCGATGATTTAGTAGCAAGGACTGACGGCGAACCGTCTCCGTCCTTTCGAAGGGGGTAGACAGTGATTTAGGCACATATTCCAACCTCGGCCGGAGAGTGACACTGCAGTCCCGGGACCGAATCGAATACAGCCGCTGTCCACAGAAAAGCGTGTAAATGCTCTATGCGCTTAGCCGAAGCGAAGGCCAGAAGGACTGTAGTTTTAAGGAATAGCTCCTTCAAACCTACGGATGTTAAAACCCAAATGGTTGCAATGAGAGAGCTCTTACCCCACTTCCTGGTCCCAGAGCGGAAACGAAAGTGGACATGGGGATGTAGTCTTTTTACCGAACGATTGCCCGCTCTGCGGGGAACGGACACGGCAATGGCCGCGACATAGACTTCAGTGTCGATGGAAACGATCCACTATCCAGTCTGTGCAGCGGGAAACTCAGAACATACGGTGCAAGTAGTCGGGTCGATATGAGCCTGACTCCTTCACAAACACTCCCATTTGAAGCATACAAACGTCTTGTAGAGGGTTTTAGCGCTCCCATGAGCGTGCGAGACTGTAAGGCGCCCATCTCCTCCGATACCCCTGAAGCGATCACACATGATGGCTCTATAGTTCAGGTTCGACCTGGGATAGCAAATATTTCCTGCCGGGGAACGGCAAGGCGGTGCCTCCAGCAGTTCCATCAAGTCTAGGAACCCAGGCTGGATTCAGGGCGATGTAGTATCACTGATGCTCGCTCCACCCTGATCTCTCATAACACCAGCGGTAACATTTCTTGATCGGAGGAAATGCCTACGGGCTAGCTGCTGGTCAGCGTGATGTCAGCGGGGAGTGAAGAACAACAGGCAATGCGTGTTCTCGCTCTTGGCGAACAGATCCACCTCCGCTCTCCCTTAACATTAGCGGTTCCGGATCATCCGAACCGACTCGGGGTGCAATCTCCACTCTCCTAAGGATTTATGTACGAAAACACAGACGTGTTGCCGGTGCAAATCAGTACATGCTGCTGTTCCAGCTGCGGCTGAAAATCCTTTAGAGCTAAGAAGACTGCTTCTGTCGTGGCCCAAAGAACGAGAGACGGATTCCTTCATTTAGTCAATGAGGCTCGAGAAGCAGAGTTCCAGATGTCAAAAATTAGACTTATTAACCAGTAACAAGTCGAGATACGGTCGTTGCAGCCACCGCATCTGAATCTCTGTCTGTCCGCTCATCCATTTTATGCCACCGACTCGGGGTGCAGTCTCCACTCTCTTTGAGGATTTATATACGAAACCACAGACGTGTAGTCGGTGCGAATCAGTACATCTTGCTGGTCCAGCTGTGGCTGAAAATCCTTAGAGCTAAGAAGACTGCTTCCAGCTCCAGGCGGTTTAAGTGCCACCGGCTCTGAGATTCCAGCTACAGTCCCGAAGCTGGCATTCCCTCGCACACTACTCCCCAGCCGTGAGCCGATGCATCCATCGTGATCATCTGGCGCATCTGGGTTGCGTCAGAGCTTCGATGTGGCCGCGATGCGCAAACCTCCCGAAGTCCACGCCGTTCACGGGACTCGAGATTCCAGCCATAGCTGCAGCGGGCGCATGTGTAATAACGGATGTAATACCGCTGAATCCACCACCTTGAGTACGAGCAGTCTCTGTAATACCCTCAACTGAACAGAGCTGCCCTGCCTGAAAAGGTGCAGGGAAGACAATTGGCCGCGGCTCAATCTCGCGAGAGGCGGGATTCATCTCCACGCGATCTCACGAGAGGCAGGCTCTCATCCCACGCGATCTCACGAGAGGCAGGGTCTCATCCCCCACGCGATCTCGCGAGAGGCGGGCTCTCATAGCCGTAGGGACTCCAAGTGAATAACAGAGAGTCTAAGTGGCTGATAAGCGTATCCAGGGACCGAGCTAAAATCAGCCAATCGTCCAGATAATAGAGGATGTGCCTTCCGCTCGATCTGAGGGGGAAGTGCTGCATTGATGCACTTTGAAAGTGCGTGGGGCCGGAGCAGCCCGGACGGGAGGACAGAGTATTGGAACGCTGTGCTTCTCCCTGACAGTTGACAGCTATTCAGAAAAAACGTCTGTGTATGCGGTGCTATCCGAATGTGAAAGTACGCGTCCTTTAAATCTACGGACGCAAACCAGTCCCCGGGGCGAATTTGCGCCAGGATCTGCTTAGCGTTAACATCCTGAACGGACGCTTTCCAAGCGCTCTGTTGATGGGTCCGAGATCTAGAATCGGGCAGAGTCTACCCTCTCTCTTAGGCACCCCAAACAGAGGCTGGACAAACAGCCGTCCCGCCTGCTCGCTGAAATTGCTCTATTGCTCCTTCTCCGAGCAATTGTATTAGCTCTTGTTTAGGATAAGGGCATTTCGAGTCAGTGTTAGAGACTACGCCACGCCATTGAAACGGGGTGGACTGCGTCTGAATTGAAGGGTGTACCCTCGCTCTTATGCAGAGCAACCAGCGGGAGATACTTGGAATCGCTTCCCACGCGCTCATGAACTGACACAGCAGCTCGGCAGCTATAACCCGTGTGGGTCAGTGGGTCCGGTCGCTGAGGGGAGGGGCGAGCGGCGGTGGTGACTGAGCGAGGAGGAAAAGCTCCTTGTGCAAACGTATGCTTTAATGAACACACACATTTTACAATTTTGAGACAGCTTGAGGACTCCTGCACTGGTCGTGGTGCCTCTTAACTTGTCCAAGAAGACCTTGATCCCGCGGTCTTCTACAACATAGCGACTGTAATAACTACAGGCTGACTATGCTATACGACCTAGTTGAACACCACGTGAAGGGGCGTAAACAACTGGCGTAATAGTCCGGCGAAATCTGGGAGGCTGATAGGATGCGCCCTTCAGGGCATCAGGTGACTCCCCGCCTTCGCGCGCTTTCCGCGCAGGGGTGTCATGTGACTCCTCACCTTCGCGCGCTTTCCGCGCAGGGGTGTCATGTGACTCCTCACCTTCGCGCGCTTCTCGCGTAGGGGAGTCATGTGACTCCTCACCTTCGCGCGTTTTTCTGCGCAGGGGTGTCATGTGACTCCTCACCTTCGCGCGCTTCCCGCGTAGGGGTGTCAAGTGACTCGCCTTCGCGCGCTTTCCGCGCAGGGGCATCAGATCCCATCGCCTTCGCGCGCTTTGTGAATTAGAAAAACATGTCCTCTACACACAAGGCGCCGCCGATGTTATCATGTGAATTATAAAAAGTTCACTACACACTGTAGCCGCTGACAAGGGGCTGTTACCATGTGAATTATAAATGTCCTCTACCCACTGTAGCCGCTAATGAGGGGCTATTATCATGTGAATGAGAGGTTGTCCCGATCACACGGTAGCCGCTAATGAGGGGCTATTATCATGTGAATGAGATGTTGTCCCGATCACACGGTAGCCGCTAACGAGGGGCTATTATCATGTAATGAGAGGTTGTTCCGAACACACGGTAGCCGCTAATGAGGGCTATTATCATGTGAATGAGAAGTTGTTCCGTACACACGGTAGCCGCTAATAAGGGGCTATTATCATGTGAATGAGAGAGGAGCGATTGTGCTTTGCAAACAGCAGAACGCCGCTCTGAGGCGGGGGCTGCATGCTTACACAGTGGGTTTTTCCGTGCAGCATCTGCGGCGACGTGAGATCCCTTGCTCCCGCATCTGCCCTCGGCTCTCCGCACCGCCATGGAAGGGGGGCGTGAGAAGCCGGGCTGATGTCTTGTCCTGCAGGTTCGACGGTGAGGAATGCGGACACTTAGTCGGCATGAGCTCATCACCTGAGTCCCGAAGGTCCACCGCTGATCAGAGGGCAGACGGACTACCTTTAAGAAATGTCATACTCACCTGAACGCTGCAGAGGAGCAGCCATGAGGCCTGCCCTCGAATGAGCGAACCTAACCGTGAGCTGAATATTTTAGCCATAACCTAGCTTCAGCAAAGTGAAGAAAAAGATTCTGACGTAATTGTCGCGGGCGCTGCATTTATACTGCCTCTCGAGCTCGTCATATTTGCATGCTTCGCGACAATTGCCCAGTCATTGACTGGCGTGAGCCAATAGGTATTCAGGAAAGGTTGGAGGGAAGGAGTTCCCATAACGGAGAATTCTCCGTGATGTCTCGTGAAAGCTCGAAAGGGAACTTAGTATATTTAATACATACCACACATGTAACTGTGTGTGTGCGCCCAGTTGTCGAGGAGACAGTAGTGTAATGGACCTGCTACGTATTAAACGCTATAACTGAATAAGATACTATAAATAACTTAACCTACTAACGTAGTGTGAACTAACGTTACACGGCGCGAACACTTAAGTAAATATAGCAACAAACGTCGTAACGTTATACAATATGATTAATTTAGACACAACACTTATGAACAGCGTATATAAATATATATATATATATATATATATATATATATATATATATATATATATATATATACATATACAACCTAACTACAACGAATAAATTAACGTACAAATCTTAATCTATGGTAATTTAACGTTAAATCTAACTTAACAAACTGTACAATACAACTACAATAAATACTATATAGTAACTAACTTAAACCTATAACGTTAACTAAAACTTAACGAAATAACTAACTTTATATACCAATTACCTGCAAAATACACGTAATTTATGTAAAAAGAGCAAGTCAATAGGATTCAGTCTATTTCCACCACCGTCTTCAACCAACGGACGTTAATGACGTTGTGACAGTTATTAAGTACCACTCGCGAGACACATTCCAATGCATTCAAATGTTTTATTCCCGCTCCCAGTCAGGACCTAATGATACACGATATCAACAAGATATGCCTTCATCTTTTGTTTACTACACAACTTATATCCTTTCTACTTATTAGATGGCATATATTTTTTTAGGTACATATCCATGAAATGCCATAATTTAAATTAGAATATTTATTTTGGTTTGCCTGGTTTTTTCACCCCTAATATGCGCTGGTCACATATTGTTTCTTGCCTTTTCTGTTTTGTCTTGTCTCAAACTTGCTGTTACATATTCTACAAAAAAAATACATAAAAGTTGAGTATTATAGTGTAAGAATGACAACATATCCACGTGTTATATTCTAATAATACAATTATAATCAAACAACACTTTTTAAAGGAGTATTAAGCAGAAATAGTATTTTATTTATTTAATTTTAATTTATTTAGGTGAAAAATGTCAATGTGCAGTATTTAATATATGTATAATTTAAACACCTTTTTAATTCAAATGTCCACTTAATCATTTTCAAACATGTATAACATTTTTTGTGTAAATATGCATAGTTCATGGGACAAATTAAGAAAGCATTCGCCACAATTGATGCAAATTGCGGTCTCATCTGTTTTTGTGTTCTAAGGTTCGCTTCCTGACTTGATGTATAAGCAAATTAGGTAGGAAGCTCTAGGAAAGTAAATTCAAATGACACACCATTACCACCATTCATTTGTAATACAATTTTATCATAAATTTTATTACCTCCTTCATTTATATTTTTTTTCAGTATTTATGTATTTACTTATTCTTTTATGTATTTTCATATTTAATATATGTATTTGTTCATGCGAATTCTTTTTTTTTTAATGATGATTTATTCCCAAATGTATTTATTTCCAGAATGATTTATTTATTTATTTTAACTTTTCAGTGTGCAACATAAAAATAAGGGAGGTGGTCCTTGCGGAGCTCCAGTGAATCATTGGTTGAGAGTTCATGCAGATCAGATGCGTGGAATCAAAGAGAGTGTTCTTTATTTTTACTATGACTTTATATATATTTAATGTTAGCATAACATTTCAATACAAAAAATTCAGATATTTAAGTGGCATACCAATATTTAAAAAATTGAGCTTGGTCTGTCACTCCAAACAGCTTGAAGACTTGGAAACAGTGGAGTTCTGCATTGTGCTGCATTTTAAATTCTGGTTGAATTGCCCCTACAGAGTGAAGATGCTTTTCTGAAATGATTTGTATACAGCAGAGAGATTTACGTTTAGGACAACTGTGTTTTTTAAAGGGTTCTTTAAGTATATTTGGTGTTTGACGTCATAAACATTTCAACCCTTTTGTATGAAATAGACCACATAATTTGTGCCTGTAGTGACTATATAAATAAAACAGTATTATTATTATAAATATTGTGCCTTTCAAAAACCCAAGGACACTTTACATAAAGTTAATGGATAACATGAACCAGTTACCTTTAGACGAAACCTACGCTCCCTTTCTCCCTCCCATCTTTCCTCTGTAGTATCCTCCTCTATTCCCTCACCTACCTATTTCTCATCTCTGGATGTGAATGCAGCTACTGACACTTTATGCTCTACTTTAACCTCTTGTCTAGACGACATTTGTCCTCTCTCCTCCAGGCCAGCACGAACTGCCCCTTCTAACCCCTGGTTAGCTGATGTTCTTCGTGAACATCGGACCAGACTCCAAACAGCAGAGAGAAAATGGCAAAAATCAAACGATCCGTCGGACCCGAGTATGTATCAATCGTTGCTTTCATCTTTTTCTGCAGAAGTCCACACTGCCAAATCGTCACATTTCCATAACAAGCTCAACAGCGCTCCAGATATGCGTTATCTCTTCAGAACATTTAATTCTCTCCTCTGTCCGCCTTCACCACCTCCCACCACTTCTATAACAGCTGATGACTACTGATTGTTTTAGTTTTGTCTGTAAAAAAAAGTTGCAAAGTCATTATTAAGTCACACACATTATCAACACATCTCTCCTCACAGGGATCTTCCCTACTGCATTCAAGCAGGCTCGGGTTACACCACTGCTCAAAAAACCTATATTAAACACTTCTCTTATAGAAAAATACAGACCTGTCTCTTTCCTTACATTCATAGCCAAAACACTCGAACGAGTTGTCTTCAACCAAGTCTGATTGTTTCTTTCACAGAACAACAAACTGGACGCTAAACAGTCAGGTTTCAGGAGTGGCCATTCAACTGAGACTGCGCTACTCTCGGTCACTGAAGCCCTGCGAATTGCAAAAGCTGATTCCAAATCATCAGTCCTCATTCTGCTGGATCTGTCTGCCGCTTTTGACACTGTAAATCATCAGATCCTCCTGTCCACCCTCTCATCACACTGGTCGGTCTTTCAAGGTGGCCCGGGGAGGGGGGGTATCCAAAGCACATCAATTGTTTACTGGGGTTCCCCAGGGCTCGGTTCTAGGACCCCTCCTCTTCTCCACATACACTACATCACTGGTGTCCCCCAGGGCTCGGTTCTTGGACCCCTCTTCCCCACATACACTACATCACTGGGGTCCCATCATACAGGCACATGGCTTCTCCTACCATTTCTACGCTGATGACACACAGCTCTATCTCTCATTTCGACCAGATGATCCAACGGTAGCTGCACGGATCTCAGGCTGCTTGGCAGACATCTCGGCATGGATGAAAGAACATCACCTACAGTTCAACCTGGCAAAGACTGAGCTTCTTGTCTTCACAACATCAGAAAGATCAGGCCCTTTCTGACAGAGCATGCTGCACAACTTCTTGTCCAGACCCTTGTAATTTCTAGACTGGACTACTGCAATGCTCTTCTGGCTGGACTTCCATCAAACACAATCAAACCTCTACAAATGACACCTCTCTTTATCTCCTTGCACTGGCTACCAGTTGCAGCTCGCATCCAGTTCAAGACACAGATGCTTACATATAGAACAACCACAGGCTCGGCACCCTCCTACTTCCACTTGACTTCCACATAAAAAAAAAAAAAATCCTTCCCTTTTTCTATCTTCATCTTTCTCTCCTTCCCTTGCTAGCTTGTACTTATTTGAACAATGCCTGAGACTTGGTGTTATGAGCACTTCCTCTGTCTGTATGCCTCTTCAAGATTAATCGCTTTATGTATTCCCCAATTGTAAGTCGCTTTGGATAAAAGCGTCTGCAAAATGACTAAATGTAAATGAACACATTCAAATATACAGTCACATGATCAAACAAATAAAGCAGGTATTTGGTTATAAGCTTACATGATAATGTAAGACTTACCTGTATATTTGTTTTATTTTTCAGCCATCTCTTCAATGGACTTGTTTCCTTCCTGCTGTTTCTGTTTGGAGGTCATTGCATGTGTCTGCTGATTGAGCAACTGTCATTCTGTTTTGAAGTTTTTGAAAACTTTTGAAGTTCCCTTAGCAATAATAAAAGTATTTTGAGTTTTCCATGTGTATTGTGGCTGTACATTCAAATGTTTTCCTTGATTTAATATCCTTATGGATTTGTGCGATGCAACAATTTATTTCATTCTAAAAAAGGAACCATTTATAAACATTGTGCTACTTTATATTTAATCAGTTAATATAAAACTGCACATTGGATTATTTCACTATTGCATAAATGTTGTGCTCTTTGATTTAGATTTTGAAGCACATTTATTTATTTTTTTATAAATTTGCATGGGTCTATTAAATATGTATATATTTTTTTAAATGTCAAAAAGTATAATTGTCTTAAAATCAGCATACTTTCTTGAGCCACGGCAAAACATTTGTTAAAATGGGCCAATATAAAAAGAGAACAACACAGGTCATTTCGGCTGAAATTATTTTATTTTTAATAGTAAATTGACACTATGGTCTTTTGTGTGCCATAGCAACAACACCCTATGCATTTCATTAAATATAAAGTTGGAATGAATATTTAATGTAACAATGCAATTAAATATGAACTGATCGTGTTGTATAGGTGTATTTCTGTGCATTGGTGCCTTTTGTGTCCATGTACACTACCAGTCAAAAGTTTTTGAACAGTAAGAATTTTTATGTTTTTCAAACAAATCTCTTCTGCTCACCAAGCCTGCATTAATTTGATTCAAACAGCAAAAACAGTAACATTTTGAAATATTTGTACTATTTACTACCGACTCCAAGCTTTTGAATGGTAAATTGTATAATGTTACAAAAAGCTTTTTATTTCAGATAAATGCTGATCTTTTGGATATTTCTATTCATCAAAGAGTCTTGAAAAAATGTACTCAACTGAATTAAAAATGTTTCTTGAACAGCAAATCAGAATTTGCAACCCTGGAGCACAAGTCTTAAGTTGCTGGGGTATATTTGTAGAAATAGCCAGAAATACATTATATGTGTCAAAATTCAAAAATCATTAGGATATTAAGTAAAGATCATATTCCAAGAAAATATTTAGTAAATGTCCTACTGTAAATATGTCAAAACCTATTCTTGATTAATAATATGCATTGCTAACTTATTTTAGACAACTTTAAAGGTGATCTTCTCAATATTTTGATATTATTATTATTTTTTGCACCCTCAGATTCCAGATTTTCAAATAATGTCCTATCTTAACAAACCATACATCAATGAAAAGCTTATTTAGTCAGCTTTCAGATTATGTACAAATCTACATTTTGAAACATTTACACTTATGACTGGTTTTGTGGTCCAGGGTCCTGTATTAGAATGATTTCTGATGGATCATGTGACTAGAGTGAAGATGCTGAAAATGTAGCTTTGATCACAGGAATAAATTGGATTTTAAAATATAGAAAATTGTTATAGCAAAAGAATAGCAAAAACTATGTATTTAACTATGTTCAAAAACTATGTATTTCTTTTAAGACTAGATTTTGAATGCATATATATCTAGGCCTATAAACCTATTTTCACCCTCAATTTCTGTGTAACAAATGTGTGTATGCAGCCCATTTTATCTTAACCAGCCATTTCTACCTAAAATTACTTTTTTTACAAAAAAAACTGAAGTGTCTTTTTTAAATTAAACCTTTTTTTTATTTGAAAGAGAATGTCAAAACATTGTTCATAAACATTTGCCTTGTTGGTAAGCATACTTATAATTGCTTTAGTACACTTATTAGAGATGAATGAAATTTACTAGGCTAATGGCTCACTTACAATCTTTCTTACAAGCTTCACGTAACACTCTGCCCCACCCGCGCCTTAAGAAACTCAGACCAGTCATAATGATTCTTACATGTCATCACGTGTTGAAAGAAACAATACAAGATTGGTTATTATGACTGGCTATAAAAACTATTTAAGAGATGATGCCACAACCTTATTTGGCCCATTTTAGTTCACCCTACCCTTTAAAATCCGATATGAGTTTATATTTTAGTTTAATTTTGTCAACTCTCTGAGTTGAAAGGTGTCAGGTCTGATAAAAGCCCACGCATGGGCGACTGGATTTTTCAAGCGTTTTAATGGAAATGGCAGATGAGGGACGTTCACAAACTGGCTCGGGCGAATGTCCTCCGAATGTCCGACAGCGAACGTCAAAAAGAGGACCAAATGCGGACGTTAGTGGACGTCCTCAAAACGTCCGCTAGCGAACGTTACACAGCGGACCAAATCCGGACGTCCTCCGAACGTCCGCCCGCGAACGTTACACAGCGGACCAAATCCGGACGTCCTCCGAACGTCCGCCCGCGAACGTTATAAAGCGGACGTACTGCGGACCTAAACGGACGTTCCGAACGTCCGAGGGACGTCCCCTGTTAAATCTTTACATTCCAGTGGGCGAAAGGGTGCTGCGGTTTTATTGTATGCGCCGTTAGAGCTGCATAGGTGCAAGCTCACTCTCTATAGATATATTTTTCAAAGACGGAGTTTCGAAGTTTCTCGCTCAAGTTCACATGAGACCTAAAGCGCAACGTTTCGTTGTTATTCTGAGTGCACACAAATAAACGTAGAGTCTTTACAGATTCGAAAGATGTATTAGGCTACTTTTATCTGTATGACCAAGAATGACGGAGATGTAAGAGCAAGTGAGCGCACCGGAGCCTGTCCTGCAGCAAACGCGCTTCCACACAAACACTTCAATAGCGCACATTTCTCTAGGTTAACATCATATTGAGCGGCCATGTAAAGTTGCTACTACATACATCTTTCAGATGAAAAGCCATATTTGAGGTTGATGAATGATAGGTGAGCGTTTGGATGTCCTGCCCGATTGTTTTACCACATAGACCAGCCGTTAACAATCTGTCCATCACGGACTGCGAGCCTCTAGTTCGAAGACTCGTTCTCGCCCCCTACAGTGCAATTCGGCTAGGTATACATCCGCGCTAAAATATCAGGGTGAAAGTCATCATAGCTTGCGTAGTATAGACCCAGCTCCCAACCCAACTTTGAGAATAGATTAACGGCGATATTTTTTTTATCGCCCGATAAGAGTCTCACGTTAACGCAGCACGTTAACGCCGATAACGGCCCACCACTAGAAAAAACACAATCCACCCAGTTTAGTAAAGCAAAGATCATTTATATATTATGTTGCACAGAAAATACTGTAGAGGATGGTGATAAGACATCCATGACCCAAAACACAGCAGGTTTGAACTTTATTGTGTTTTATTGAGTTTTGTACAGATTTTAACCAAAAATATAGTTTATACGACTTTTTAGAGCAGCTTAATGGCAAGATCTGAATTGTCTCCATTGCATATCAAATCTGCATTGTATAAAGCGCTATAGAAGTAAAGGTCCCCTGAATTGAATATTTCATGTTTTCTGATGACATAGCATGATAAACAAAGCAAACATTTTGTTTTTTTGTAGCTTGACAAACAGGATCACACTGAACTGTTGTTTTATGCCAAAAAATATATATATTTTATCCCTTCAAAGTCCAGACTGTCATATATTTTTACACTGCCAGAGGTCTGTGTTTTGGCATGTGGGGAAAATCCAATCTGAAAGGTCTATCTAAAGTTTTGAATAATAAATGAATGACGGCTTCATTATAACTAAACAGACTCCAAATTAAACCTTTTATCTATTTACACATGGCAAGGAACGAAACACAGTGTGCTGCATCTATTATATTCTGTTCAGTTTTTGAGCTGTTCAATGTTGTGTTGCCCACATCGGGTCAGGTGGAAATAAAGAAACAACACATCTTTATCGCTCTGTGACCTTCTCCTGAGGGGGAGGAAAATTCTATCTCAAAGTGGAAATACAGAGAACACCTATCTATTGCTTATTTATTTATCACTTCTTTAGTAATTAATGTATTCCATTTATATATAAGCCTACATGAGTTTTGTAATGTTATCTGACTGGTTTTATTACATGATTTTAATCATACTAAATATCTTAATAATAGAGTTTCACCAGTTCACATTTGAATACAATATTTGAGTGAGATAAATGAAAATACATTTAGCTTGATATCCATGATCAATAAATAAAATGTATTTTAAATCTAGTGCTAAAAAATTATAGTGTGGATCACAAAAGTATATATCAATATTAAAAGTAATTTCTCTAATTCTAATGAAGGTTCTGTTACACAAAGGATATTGATTGTCCTTAGACAACTTGGTATAATATATGAATAAAGTGTTTTATCATGTAACCAGCTGAAGAAACCTTTATTTGTTGCTGAAGGGTGAATAGTGCTCAGTGACAGCTAAATAGATACTTGCATTTACATTTACTTGTTTATTCACCTTCATTGCCCTGCTGCAAACAAATCTCTGGTTCCGCACAATACACTGCTCAACCTTGGATCGATTGAGTCCACTATTACCATCACATTCATATTTGAGCTCAGTTACTGACTTGAGTAAATAAACTATTGAATGAAGATATATTGTATATACACTCACCGGCCACTTTATTAGGTACACCTGATCAATTGATTAGTAACACAATAGCTAATCAGCCAATCATATGGCAGCAACTCAATGCATTTAAGCATCTAAATGTGGTGAAGACGACTTGCTGAATTTCAAACCGAGCATCAGAATGGGGAAGAAAGGGGATTTAAGTGACTTTGAAGGTGGAACGGTTGTTGATGCCAGACAGGCTGTCTGAGTATTTCAAAAACTGCTTAACTACTGGGATTTTCTTGCACAATCATCTCTAGTGTTTACAGAAAATGGTCCGAAAAAGAGAAAATATCCAGAGAGCTGCAGTTGTGTGGACGAAAATGCCTTGTTGATTTCAGAGGTCAGAGGAGAATGGGCATACTGGTTAGAGATAATAGAAAGGCAACAGTAACTCAAATAACCACTCATTACAACCAAGGAATGCATAATACCATCTCTGAACGCACAACACGTCGAAACCTGAAGCAGATGGGCTACAGCAGCAGAAAACCACACTGGGTGCTACTCCTGTCAGCTAAGAACAGGACACGGAGGCTACAATTCGCACAGGCTCACCAAAATTGGACAATAGAAGATTGTAAAAACGTTGCCTGTCTAATGATTCTCGATTTCTGCTGTGACATTCAGATGGTAGGGTCAGAATTTGGCATAAAGAATATGAAAGCATGGATCCATCCTGCCTTGTCTCAATGGTTCAGGCTGGTGGTGGTGGTGGTGTAATGGTGTCGTGGATAATTTCCTGGCCCCCCATTTGGGCCCCTTAGTACCAATTGAGCATTGTTTAAACGCCACAGCTTACCTGGGTATTGTTGCTGACCATGTCCATCCCTTTATGACTACAGTGTACCATCTTCTGATGGCTACTTCCAGCAGGATAAATGCACCATGTCACAAAGCTCAAATCATCTCAGACTGGTTTAAAACACAAAGAATTAAGGTAGTTCTGAAGGCAAAATGGGGTCCAACCCGGTACTAGCAAGGTGTCCCTAATAAAGTGGCCAGTGAGTGTATATAGGTAGTTGACAAATAGGCATTACAAAGTGCTTTTTTTTTTTTAAATACCTTTTTTGAAAAATAAATGCATATATTTATGTAGTGTGAAGTCAGATATTTGAGAAAATATAAAGGGTCACTAACAACAAGACAAACTTTGCTGTCATTTGTTCAAAACTGCTGAAAATTCTACCCTTTTTAGTTGAGGGATATTTATATCTCCCCTATTGCAATACTGCAATGTTATATATACTCTCAATAAGCTGTTTTATTTTAAAGATATTTTGAGATAAAAACAAATCTGTGTTTATTTTATGTTTGTCACACCATAGGACATTACGTCACACTGAAGGACGGAAATAGTAGTTATTAATTTATTTCTATGTAATTTTGAACATGTCAAAGGAGAACAAAAGTTTAATTTTGATACAAACAATATCAACATATGTTTTTAGACAAAACAATCTATTTTATCAACAAAATTCAGTCTCTTAGTCAATCAGTACATTACTGAAACTCTCCTAGCCCCACGTTGCATGTGTGACACAGATAAATATGAATGACATTTAAACTATATTCATTAAGATGTGAAAGATTTTTTTTCAAAAACTAAATGGCTTCTCTTTTTAAGGCATCATTTTTATTTTATTAACTTTTTGCATTGTTCTCTGAGGATCTCCTCCCTTCTGCATGGATCCCTGTTTATTTTCTCTTTATATTTCCGTGCTCTCTTCCACTAATTTCTCTCCCTCAATTCTTTCTGTGTCAAAAACAAACTATAACACTTTATACTTATTTTCATGACACTTTATAACGGTACAAGTTTTCTGTAAAAAAAATTGTTTCATTAATGTGATTATTACTGCATATAAGAACACAGACATTTTTCAAAAAAAGGAGTTGAATAAATCCTTTTTAATAATTGAAAATGCTTCTTAAAAAGACCTTGTCCTCTGGAGTGACATCTTTGTCCTGTGGTGAGACAGTGCAGGTGTCACACTGGAGGACATTATCTGTCACACCAAAGGACGTTTCAGTCTTTTTCTGTCAATTAATGACCTTGCTATTCCAAGCTAACCTGTCATTAAAGGTTAGCTAGACACATTTGCATAATTCTCCTTGATCATGTAGTTTAACATGCAGTTTTTAATTACAAAATATAATTTTGGGCTGTCACACCAAAGGACAACAATACGTAACACTTTTGAAGCGGTTCCAAAAAAGTTAAATATTTGAAAAATTCTTAGACAAAACTTGGCCATGTGCACAAGTCATGGGCTTGACAGGGGGCTTCAGTAACACGACCATGAACTAATGAAAGTTTTCTCTGGAATTGGCCGATTGGTGTCACACCAGAGGACATAGTTTTCAGGGACAAAATGTATCAAGTTCGTACGCTTTCAGAAATATATGGATGAAAACATTTTTAACAATTTACTGCATTTTAAATAAGGACAATATTAATTGTATTCTTAATACTCTTAGTATCTTGTGGGACAGTGAAATTGCCATGTCATGTCAAAAACCCATATATATATATATATATATATATATATATATATCAGAGGTTGCATTAGACTTTAACATTTTCTGTCATTTTGATGGACGGGGTCGTAAAACTTCCGCCATAATCTACCATTACACATCATTTTAATTGTCATATTTTTGCTATAATAACACATTTAATTGCTTCTATTTTTGTTTTCATTTTTAATAATGAACTTACAGGACGAGCATATAGGTTTATGGATTTATTTATTTATTTATGATGAGAACAGATGAACAGAACACCACAGTGACAGCAGAGGCCACTATAAATAACAAAATATACTAGGGCTGGGTAAAGAAAATGGATTTCTCGATTTTAATAGATAATACTTTTTATGAACCAATATCGATTATTAAATCCCAATAGATGCTGTTTTCAGTTGATGAATGAACAGTGCAGATGCACCTTTCTATCGAATAAATTGTGTTGTTACATTTAAGTCTCAGATTTCAAATTCTGTCAATTTTATAAGGAAATTCAAGCAATAAATACAGTTTTGGCATGCTTTAATGTGGTCTTATTTAATGTGGTCTTAAACTGGGTGCTCGTCTCAAACACATAGCAAAAAACTTTTACTTTTGTTCTGGAGCTGATGATTCTGCACTCTGCTGCTACTCTGGAGCGCACTCGCCACCAGCTGGACAGTGTACTGATGAGTGCCACTAGGGGGCACTAACGGTTTGAGTAATGCAAGTTATTGTGTGCAATCCGTCTTACTGTGATTAACAGTAAGGAAGTTACACAGAGTGACGCAGCTGAGAAACAGGATGAGATAGTAACAAGTGTTAACAAGATAGTTAAACAGTACCAAGATGTGTTTGAAGGTGGGGGTTGTCTACCAGGCAAACACAAGATATACAGCTGAAAGAAAATCCCCAACCAGTCATAAATCCAGCAGGAAGGTACCATTTGCCCTGAAAGAAAGGCTAAGATCAGAATTACAATCTTTGTAATTATTCCCGGGAAAGGAATAATAATAGAAAAATAGGAGCCAACAGAGTGGGTCAATTCTCTGGTAATTGTGGAAAAGAAAAGCATAAATCTAAGACTTCGCATAGATCCAATACATTTAAATAAGTGGATCAAAAGAGAGCACTACAAATTACCAACAAAGACTGACATAACACGCACAATGTCAGGTGCACGTTATGTCTCTAAACTGGATGCATCGTCAGGTTTCTACCAAATGGTCCTGGATGAAGAAAGTGCTAAGTTATGTACTTTCAATGCACCCTTCGGGCAGCACTGTTTCTTTCGCTTACCCTTTGGTATCTGTTCGACGCCAGAGGTATTTCATAGTGTAACAGCTGTTTGATGGTATAGAAGGTGTGAGAGAATTCCTGGATGATATAATAATATGGGGAAAAAACGCAAAACGAGCATGACAAAAGACTCAGTGAAGTGTTAAAACAAGCACAAAAGTCCGGGCTGAAACCACACAGACAAAAATGTGAATTTCTGGAGTGAAATAAATCACTTACCTTGGAGATAAGGTATCTGCGGCAGGAATACAGCCAGACCCGGAAACAAACAAGAGCTATAGCTGACATGCCAGCACCTAAAGACAAAACAGAGTTACAGAGAGCATTGGGAGTAGTCAATTACATCTGTAAATTTATACCCAATCTTTCTGCCAACACAAAAGCGATGCGTAGCTTGTTGGAGAAAAAGATTGAGTGGCAATGGGAGCACCACCATGCACAAGAATGGGAGAAGCTCAAGAACAGTCTTATAATGGAGTCTGTGCTTAAATTTTATGATCCTGAGAAATCAGTGAAAGTGGCAACTGATGCATCCAAAGATGGAGTGGTATTACTCCAAAAACATGGAACTGAGTGGTTTCCTATAGCGTATGTATCACGCACAATGACAGCAGCAGAAATAAATTATGCACAGATTGAGAAGGAGACATTAGGCTTAGTTTTCGGCTGCGAGCAGTTCCATGAATACGTGAAGTGATTGTAGAGACCGACCACATACCTCTTATTGCGATATCAACAAAGGCTCTAGGTGATGCACCACCACGCATCCAGCGTCTTCTGTTGCGCTTACAGAAGTACCATTTGACATTTGAGTTTACTTCACGCAAATTACTGGTAGTGGCCGATGCTCTTAGCAGAGCCAGCCTGTGTCACACTGGTAAAAGCAGTACAGAAAATGATGTTCAAATTCACGTGGGTTATGTAGTTATACCTGTGTTGAGACAGAAGTGGGTTGTGTCACGCGAGATGAGGTCGAGGACTCAAATGCAGAGGAAATGGTTCTTTTAATAATAATATAAAACAAAGAAGAACAAAACCCCCCCCGAAGGGGAAAAACAAGCAGGCAGGCAGGCATAAAACTGGAGCACAGTCAACATGAAACACTCACGTAACGTACGACACATGAAAGACAACGGATCAGCACAGGACTGCAGACACAAGGAGAACTATATAGGGAGACAAACGAGGGTAACGAGGGAGACACAGCTGGAGCCACTGAAACAATGATTACGTAACAAGATGGGAGGGAACAGACAATCGACATGGGAGCACATGGCACCAACAAACAACAAGCCATGTGCTCTACACAGAGACATCTGGTGGCCAGCCTGGGCACACCAGCAGGACCGTGACATAACCCCCCTTCAAGGAGCGGATCCCAGACGCTCCACACACACTAAACAGAAAAATGTCTAGGAGGGAGGTGGGCCAGGCCCGTGGAGTGGAAGAGGGCCTGGAGCAAAGGGCACACAGGAGTGCCAAGGTGGGGCTGGCCCTGGAGCGGGCTCTGTATGTTCCCAGACCGGAGCGGGGTCCAGGACTGGAGTGGACTGCCTGGGCTCCCGGAACGGAGCGGACTGCGTGGGCTCCCGGAACGGAGCGGACTGCACAGGCTCCTGGAACGGAGCGGACCCTGGAGCGGACTCTGTGGGCTCCCGTACTGGAGCTTGCTCTGGAGCGGACTGCGTGGGCTCCCGGAACGGAGCGGACTGCGTGGGCTCCCGGAACGGAGCGGACTGCGTGGGCTCCCGGCACGGAGCGGACTGCGTGGGCTCCCGTAACGGAGCGGACTACGTGGGCTCACGGGGCGGAGCGGGCTCTGGAACAGACTCTGTCGGCTCACGGGGCGGAGCGGAATGCCTGGGCTCCCGGAACGGAGCGGACTGCGTGGGCTCCCGGAACGGAGCGGACTGTGTGGGGTTCTGGAACGGAGCGGACTGCGTGGGGTTCCGGAACGGAGCGGACTGCGTGGGCTCCCGTAACGGAACGGGCACTGGAGCGGACTCCGTCGGCTCCCGGAACGGAACGGGCTCTGGAGCGGATTCCATGGGCTCCAGGAACGGAACGGGCTCTGGAGCGGACTCCGTCGGCTCCCGGAACGGAACGGGCTCTGGAGCGGATTCCATGGGCTCCAGGAATGGAACGGGCTCTGGGGCGGATTTCATGGGCTCCCGGAACGGAGCGGGCTCTGGAACAGACTCTGTCGGCTCACGGGGCGGAGCGGAATGCGTGGGCTCCCGGAACGGAGCAGGCTCTGGAGCGGACTCTGTCGGCTCCCGGAACGGAGCGGGCTCTGGAGCGGAGTGCGTGGGCTCCCGGACCGGAGCGGAGTGCGTGGGCTCCCGGACCGGAGCGGAGTGCGTGGGCTCCCGGAACGGAACGGAGTGCGTGGGCTCCCGGAACGGAGCGGAGTGCGTGGGCTCCCGGAAACGGAGCGGGCCCTGGAGTGGACTGCGTGGGCTCACGGAGCGGAGCGGGCTCTGGAACGGACTCTGTCGGCTCACGGGGTGGAGCGGGCTCTGGAGTGGACTGCGCCGGCTCCCGGAACGGAGCGGGCTCTGGAGCGGACTCGGTGTTAGGTAGCACCACCCAACATTTACTCAATGTCTGGTATCATAGCGGACAAACATGGATTGACTCCAGTTAAAGAATCATGCACGGGATGATTGTGTTTCCAATAACACTGCTATTTATTCCAGGCAAGCAATAACATTGATTGAATTATAAAAGGCACATGGAAGTAGAGTAACCGTTACGTTGTGGTAGATTCACACAATGCAATAACTAAACCCAGAACCATAGAAACATATATACACTCAATTATCGAAATGTAGATATAACTATCAAATGAAAGCAATAAAGAAACATTCTTAAACATTATCTCAACCTCACAGTGTTAATGGTGTTAAATACCCATATTTACACATGGCTTGTTGTTTGTAAACAGCCCACTCATGCTCATTAGGCTAATATAAAAGCATAACTCCGCGATCGCGCTGTGATCGCTAATCTGCATAAGTAAACATTCGCGGATCGTCAAGCATGTATTAGGATAAACAAACACTACAGAAACTATATCAAGCAGTATAACTTACATCTTGTGCATAAACGCACAACGCAAACATTGGTGTTAGAGCGCAGCAGTGTTACAACAGTCTGTGTGCCGTGATAGTTTTAAAGTCCGTATGGAAACGGCTGCGTGATTTTGGTTCCGGAACGGACTTTCTGACACTCGGTGATGGCCACCATGACCTCCAGGACCACCGGGCTGGGTTTCATTGGAGGAAAGTCGGCTGCCCGTACCGACCTCATGGGTGAATCCTCCAACTTACGCACCAGCATCGGCATCCCGTTGTGCGCTGCAGCTCTGACGGCCGCCAATAGGGGCACTGCAGCTCCATCTGCCGCCACTGGAGGAGCTGCAGCCTTGTCGCCCACCACCTGAGGCACACCAGCCACCTTAGTCAAGTCAAGTCAAGTCACCTTTATTTATATAGCGCCTTTAACAATACAAATTGTAACAAAGCACTGCACAATATCAAAATAGGCAAATTTGTCAATAATGTAAAATGACAGGATTTAACACTCAATTATCTGCTGAATGCATTTCATTATTGAATTTAGTAGTGGCATTGTCCAGCTTAGTTCAGTTTAAATAATATCTGTGCAAGTCGATGATTGTGCTGGAAATGAAGTGTCCCCAACTGAGCAAGCCAGAGGCGACAGCGGCAAGGAACGAAAACTCCATCGGTGACAGAATGGAGAAAAAACCTTGGGAGAAACCAGGCTCAGTCGGGGGGCCAGTTCCCCTCCGGCCAGACAAATCAGTAGTTTGTTCCAACTGCAGCAAAGTCAGAGTGTAAGTGGTCCACTGGTTCCAGGGGTCTTTCCCCGATGGATGTCTAGGTGACGAGGTCCTCACTGGAGCTCTGTCTCTGGGGGCTCATCTCGGAGGTCCTCGGAGGGGTTGTCATCGTCTCTTCTCAGGTGTTCGGTCATCTCAATCGTTTAAGGGTAGGATCCAGACTGAGGCTTGTGTAATTCCTAACTACCACGGGATGTTAATCCCGTGGCAGTAACATAGAAACAGTAAGACAATTAGCGTAGCAGCGGCTCCATCCAGGAATAACCCTGGATGAAATTATCAGTGTAACCCAAGCTAAAGCATAATAATGTGCATTTGTTCAGATAGACTGGCAGTACAAGATTGTGAGATGCATTATATGAATGCTTGGCTAAAGAGATGCGTCTTTAATCTAGATTTAAACAGAGAGAGTGTGTTTGAACCCCGAACGTTATCAGGAAGGCTATTCCACAGTTTAGGAGCCAGATATGAAAAAGTTCTACCTCCTTTAGTGGACTTTGCTATCCTAGGTACTACCAAGAGTCCAGAGTTTTGCGACCTAAGGGAGCGGGTTGGATTGTAGCGTGATAAAAGATTAGTTAGGTACGGAGGAGCTAAATCATTTAGGGCCTTATAGGCAAGTAATAATATTTTGTAACTGATACGAAACTTAATAGGTAGCCAGTGCAGAGACTGTAAAATTGGAGTAATATGGTCATATTTTCTTGACCTGGTAAGGACTCTAGCCGCAGCATTTTGTACTATCTGTAGCTTGTTTATTGAAGATGCAGGACAACCACCTAGCAGTGCATTACAATAGTCCAGTCTAGAGGTCATGAATGCATGAACTAACTTTTCTGCATCAGAAACACTTAACATGTTCCGTAGCTTGGAAATGTTTCTAAGATGGAAGAATGCTGTTTTTGTAACATTGGAAATATGATTTTCAAAAGATAGGTTGCTGTCTAATATAACACCCAGATTTTTAACTGTAGAGGAAGTAACAGTACATCCGTCTAGTTGCAGATTGTAATCCAAGAGATTCTGTGTACTGTTTTTAGGTCCAACAAGTAATATCTCGGTCTTATCTGAATTTAATAGGAGAAAATTACTGGTCATCCAATCTTTTATATTTTTAACACACTCTGTTAGCTTAGATAGTTTCGAAGTTTCATCTGGTTTTGTTGAGATATATAGTTGAGTGTCATCAGCATAACAATGGAAACTAATCCCGTATTTTCTAATAATATTACCAAGGGGCAGCATATATAATGAAAATAATAGAGGACCTAGGACAGATCCTTGTGGTACTCCATACTTTACTGGTGATAATTGAGATGACTCCCCGTTTAAATAAACAAAGTGGTAGCGATCGGACAGGTAGGATCTAAACCATCGTAGAGCCTGCCCTTGAACACCTGTATAATTTTGTAATCGATCTATCAGTATGTCATGATCTATAGTGTCGAACGCAGCACTAAGATCAAGTAAAAACAAGTGCAGTTTCTGTGCTATGGCGGGGCCTGAAACCTGACTGAAATTCTTCATAGATATCATTTTTTTGCAAAAAGGAACACAATTGAGCAGACACTACTTTTTCTAATATTTTCGACATAAACGGAAGATTTGAAATGGGTCTGTAATTTGCCAGTTCACAAGGATCTAATTTTGGTTTCTTAATAAGAGGCTTAATAACTGCCAGCTTAAATGGTTTTGGGACGTGACCTAAAGATAGCGAGGAGTTAATAATATTGAGAAGCGGTTGTTCTGCAACAGGTAACAACTCTTTCAATAGTTTAGTTGGTACAGGATCTAATAAACATGTTGTTGGTTTAGATGCAGTGATAAGTTTATTTAGCTCATCCTGTCCTATAGTTGTAAAGCACTGCAGTTTTTCTTTGGGTGCGATGAATGATGCTGAAGTACTAGACGCTGTAGAATCTACGTTTGTTATTGTATTTCTGATATTATCTATTTTATCAGTAAAGAAATTCATAAAGTCATTACTATTAAACTGTGAGGGAATATTTAGATCGGGTGACATCTGTTTATTTGTTAATCTAGCCACTGTGCTAAATAAAAACCTTGGATTGTTTTGGTGATTATCTATGAGTTTGCGGATATACTCGGTTCTTGCAGTTTTTAGAGCCTGTCTATAGCTGGACATACTGTTTTTCCACGCAATTCTAAAGACTTCCAAGTTAGTTTTTCTCCATTTGCGCTCAAGAATACGAGTTTCTTTCTTGAGAGAATGGGTATAACTGTTGTACCATGGCGCAGCACGTTTTTCTCTAACCTTTTTTAATTTGATGGGTGCAACAGTTTCTAACGTATTAGAGAAAATAGTTCCCATGTTGCTAGTAATTGTGTCTAGTTCATCTGTATTTATGGGTACACAGAGCAGTTGAGATAAATCAGGCAGGTTATTTGTGAATCTGTCTTTAGTGGCTGGAATAATAATTCTGCCTGGGCGATAACGCGGAGCCATATAGTTAATATCAGTAATATGCAGCATGCACGATACAAGGAAATGGTCAGTAACATCATCACTTTGAGGTATGATATCTATATCAGTTAGATCAATTCCATGCGATATTATTAAATCTAGCGTATGATTAAAACGATGCGTGGGCCCGGTGACATTTTGCTTGACACCAAAAGAGTTTATTAGGTCAGTAAACGCAAGTCCTAACGCATCATTTGTATTATCAACGTGAATGTTAAAATCTCCAACAATTAGTGCTTTATCAACAGTAACCAATAGGTCTGAGAGGAAATCTGCAAATTCTATGGCCCTGGCGGTCTATACACAGTAGCCAGAGCAAGCGATAGGACAGATTTATCTTGCTTATCTGACAGTTTAACATTAAGCATAAGTATTTCGAATGAGTCAAACCTGTATCCTGTTTTCTGAGTAACATTGAGAATATCACTATATATTGTTGCGACACCGCCGCCACGACCAGTCTCACGAGGCTCGTGCTTATAACAGTAGCTTGGTGGAGTAGATTCATTTAGACCAAAATAATCATTTGTTTTAAGCCAGGTTTCAGTCAGACAGAGTACATCAAAACTATTATCTGTGATTATTTCATTTACAATAACTGCTTTCGGTGTGAGTGATCGGATATTTAGGAGCCCAAGTTTTAAAAATAGTTTTTGTTCATTTATTTTGCATTTTTCTGGTTTAATCACGATCAGATTTGTTCTAGATCCTGCATTAAATTTATATTTTGAACTCAATATTCGGGGAACAGACACAGTCTGTATAGATTGGACACTACAAGTACCTTTATCTTTTAAGTGGGTAGAACAAAAGTCATCATAGCTGTTATTGGAGAATTGGCTTACCAGTCAGATGGAGCGTAGCGTCCTGGTGATGTTGTCCGACAGGAGTTCCGCACCGACTCTGCTGGGGTGCAGGCCATCAGCACGAAATAGCCTAGGACGCTCCCAGAAAAGATTCCAATTATTGACAAAGAGAATTTTCTGCTCTGTACACCATGAAAACAACCATTCATTTAAAGCAAACAGTCTACTGAACCGTTCGTGTCCTCGTCGATATGTGGGAAGAGGTCCTGACACGATGATCGTCGTCGCTGGCGATGTGCTGCGTACTGTCTCGATCAGGCTCCTGAAGTCCCTCTTCAGTGTCTCCGTCTGCCGCAGCTTGGTGTCGTTAGCCCCCGCGTGAATCACAACAGCTGCAACGCTCTCGTCATCCTTCAGGATCGCGGGTATCTGCACAGAAACATCAAGAACACGAGCACCAGGGAGACAATGAGTGTGCACTTTACCTTCAGCTAATGTAGCACGGACATGCCGGACGATTGAGTCTCCGATGACCACAGCGTCACGATCAGTCTCGCAGAGAGGGGCGAAGCGGTTCCGGGATGAGATGTCGAAGACCGGGGGGGGGGAGAAGTCGTCGCCCGGGGCCTGGATCGCGTCTTCCGCTGCTGCACCCAGGGTCCGTGGTTTCCCGGCGCCGGAGTGAAGGCCATCTGTGACGATCGCGTCCCGGGTGCACGGGGCCTGTGCAGAGAAACACACGGAGTAGAGGTGGTGGGAGCGTTAGCAGCGCGTTGCATACTTACCCCGGACTTATGAGCGTCAGCCCGAGATGTTTCCAGCGTTGCTATCCGTTTCCTCAGCTGGGCCTGTTTCCCAAGCAGCTCGCGGATCCGTGTCTCCACGGCCTCCAGCTCCAGCTGCGCCGAATGCAGCTCGAACGTGTCCTCACCTGCACACAAAGGTAGACACGAATCTGCCATTTAAGCAAGTAACAGTGAAACAATGTTAAATGTGTGTATGCGTGTGTGAAATAGGGGTATTAGCTGTGTTAGCGGAACCCGCGCTGGCTTTGCTAACGGGCTATAAGCTAATAGCGGACTTGGGAAATCAAAATAAAACTTGCGATAAGCCGCTCTGATTATTCTCGTTGCAGAATGCGATCGGGAATATATTCACACGTTATAGAAACACAAATTATTGTGTATCAAATCGGAATTTAAGATAGAAAATAGACGATCTGGTGACCTTAGCTGGGGAACGTGCCAAAGCCTCAACAAATTCCCCAAATGTGAGGTGGTCCAGCCCCCTCATCCTCCACCAGCTGAGGGGCTTGTCAAGTGCGCTGTTGAAGAGGTCCTTGAGGGCCTCATCATTGTAATCTAGCCCCTCAGCTGCACCACTGAACTCCACGGCAAACCTCCTCACGTCATTGCCCTGCTGACGGCAGGAGCTCAGGGCCTCAAACTGGAGGATGCGTTGGTATAGGGGGCTGGAGATAGTGGCGGGTGGTGGGCGGTCCAAACCCCTCCTCTGCTGAGTCCTCATCTTGGCTGATCCGTTCTGTCACGCGAGATGAGGTCGAGGACTCAAATGCAGAGGAAATGGTTCTTTTAATAATAATATAAAACAAAGAAGAACAAAAACCACCCCGAAGGGGAAAAACAAGCAGGCAGGCATAAAACTGGAGCACAGTCAACATGAAACACTCACGTAACGTACGACACATGAAAGACAACGGATCAGCACAGGACTGCAGACACAAGGAGAACTATATAGGGAGACAAACGAGGGTAACGAGGGAGACACAGCTGGAGCCACTGAAACAATGATTAAGTAACAAGATGGGAGGGGACAGACAATCGACATGGGAGCACATGGCACCAACAAACAACAAGCCATGTGCTCTACACACAGAGACATCTGGTGGCCAGCCTGGGCACACCAGCAGGACCGTGACAGGTTGAGTTTGCAGACGCAACAGCAAGTGACAGCATATTACAGGAAGTAATTTGTAAAATCAACTCACCTGGAGACGACACGCTGCCAAGCCCATATTAGCATTTTAGAGATGAGCTTTCTGTCATTGACGGAGTTCTTCTTAAAGGAAGGAGGATTGTAGTCCCTAGTACAAAGAAACAACAAATGACTGTGCTATTAAACGAAGGTCATATGGGTATTGAGAAATGTAAACGCCATGCCCGAGAAGTGATGTACTGGCCCTATATGAATAGGATTGAAAATTTCAATGCTGTGAGATTTGTCAACAACACAGATACAAACAGCAGAAAGAGCCACTCTTACCTAATTATAAACCATGTGAACCGTGGAGGAAAATCGGAGCTTATTTGTTCTAACTGAATGGGAAAGATTACCTAGTTGTCATGGATTACTTTTTAAACTATCCAGAGTTTGCATTATTGACAGACTCCTCCGCAAACAGGTAATCTTACACATGAAAACAATATTTGCAAATCATAGAATCCTGGTCACTGTAGTCAGTGAAATGTCTAAAAAATAAAATATACAAATAGAAGACTTGTGTGTTAGCATGGATGATTTACATGAAATGTAATCTGTGCAACACTGTGCATAAGATGGCTTTCAGTTCAATGTAATAACAAAAAACGACATTTTGGGTTTTTATTCAACTAATAAGATGGGCACGCTGTGATCTGTACTATATTTTTACTGTAATTGACAGTTATCGGCAAAAAAAAACAAAAAACAACAACACGGGAGTGGGAGGGAGTGGGAGTCATTCTTCCGGGAGTGGAACAGGATTTTCCCCCAGTTTTTTCGTGGGATTGGGACGGGAAGAGATTAAAGTTTGTGATGCATTTTGGAAACAGGAGATGAGCCCCTGGTCTAATGCGCCACCTGGCTTGAGAAACCCGTTCTCAAAGACTTACTTTTAGTCATTATTTGGGTAGCACACATATTCTGAATGCCTTCGGCAGAATTCAAATGAGCCATTTTAATCTAGATTAATTCCAAGATTAATCTAGATAAAAACAATTAATCTATGCCCACCACTAGTTTTTTCACAAATTATTTTCTGTGGAATTGAATGCATAGTTAGGGTGCATGACTTCAATATAACCTTTAACTGATACAGCTACATTTGGTACCAAAGGTGCATGTTTCTTTTGGCAAGGTATTTTTGGATGTGACTTATTAAAAAGACAGATAAAGTTAATCTCAACCTCAACTGACCCCATAACGGTAAACATTTGAACCAGATTTCATAAGGTGGAGTAATAAACAAAACAGCTGAGGTAACTAACTGGATAAATTCCACTCAGTGGATGCCGCATGTAGTTTGAAGGTATCTGATTCTAATAGAAATTATAATTAAGTCATTCATGATCATTCACTTCTTAAAATAGATAGATAGATAGATAGACTCTAAAAACTGCTGGGTTGAAAACAACCCAATTTGGGTTATTTTGGTAACCCAGCGCTGGGACAAAAAGGGACGAACCCAGTGCTGGGTTATTTTAACCCAACAATTTGGGTTATTATGTTTAACCCAGCAGGCTGAGTTGCTTTTTTATGGTTTAAAATTACTACATTGCTAGGCTAAAATGAACCCAAATCGAGCTAGATATTAAACCTACAAATCTTGCTCATTTTAAAATAACTTTTACACACAAAGAATGACTATCAAAAGGTAAATATTTATTAAAAACAACAAGATAAAACAGTCAAAAAGTAACATGCATGTTAAGAAGAAATGCAGACAAGTATGGCATTAACAGCTACAGAGATTATAAATTAAGCATTAAACATTTGGTGAAGAACTTTTAAGATCAAAATTGACTTTTTTTGGTAAATTGTATATATTGTATAAAATATACAAAAACACTATTATAGAATAATTGTACAGTTAGTTAATAGTGAAGTTCATTACAAACTATTCTGGAATGAGAGTACAGAAATAGACCACAACATTAACACTGATATTATAACATCTAAAAGAAGCATGTGTGTGAAAGAATGTGAGCATGTGTATGAATGACTGAGTATAAACTCCATCTTTACTAAACAACACAGAACAAGCATTTAACATTTGTTTTTTACAAATTATACACTTACAGTTTGTTTCATAGTCCATGAATACAGATCATGCATCACTGCCAATTTCCATGATCTCTTCAGCATAATTGATGTAGTCATGAAGAATCCAGGAGAGCGTCCTCCTTTAAAACCACTGTAACATCAGTTTGGGGGAAATTCTCCTCTTTGACCAGCATTCATCCCAGTCACCGCCTGTTCTTCATCAGTGGCCTAAAAAGAGAAAAACATTTAATGAATCTATCCATTTTCAGATAGAGGTGCATCCGCATCAGTAAGGACAGGTAAATAGTCTGTTTGTTTAATGCATGTCTACCACAGTGCTCTAGAGTGCTATAATGGCAGCATTATATGGACAGAAGGGCGGCAAGCGTGGAGGTATTCGAGCTAGGCTAGTCTACACCCCTTCACGTGCTCTTAGATCCTCATCTTCAATTTCTCTTGTGGTACCTCGGATTCGACTAACTACCATGGGTGCCAGATCTTTTAGCTATGCTGCCCCCCGCCTATGGAATTCCCTTCCCCTTGATATTCGCAATAGCAATTGCTTGCTGACTTTTAAAACACGTCTTAAAACATATCTTTTTAGACAGGCTTTTTTGAGTCTCTATTGCACTTTACCTGTATATGTACAGAGTTTGCTGTGTGTTTTTGTTTTTTTGCAGTGACTTGTATTTTTTATTTTATTTGCTTGTGAGGTGACCTTGGGTGTTTTGAAAGGCACCATAAATAAAATGCATCATCATCATCAAATTGCTCATTTCTGTTTTTTCTTTTCTCTCTCTCTCTCTCTATTCAATTCAAAATTGCTTTATTGGCATGACTGTAAATTATACAATATGTCCAAAGCTTAGTATACATGTACAAAAAGATAAAACAATAATAATTCAATTACATCGCATTAATAGAATGGGATATTACAACATTCTCTCTCTCTCTCTCTCTCTCTCTATATATATATATATATATATATATATATATATATATTAGTGGTGGGCCGTTATCGGCGTTAACGTGCTGCGTTAACGTGAGACTCTTATCGGCGATAAAAAAAATATCGCCGTTAATCTATTCTCAAAGTTGGGTTGGGAGCTGGGTCTATACTACGCAAGCTATGATGACTTTCACCCTGATATTTTAGCGCGGATGTATACCTAGCCGAATTGCACTGTAGGGGGCGAGAACGAGTCTTCGAACTAGAGGCTCGCAGTCCGTGATGGACAGATTGTTAACGGCTGTACAATCGGGCAGGACATCCAAACGTTCACCTATCATTCATCAACCTCAAATATGGATTTTCATCTGAAAGATGTATGTAGTAGCAACTTTACATGGCCGCTCAATATGATGTTAACCTAGAGAAATGTGCGCTATTGAAGTGTTTGTGTGGAAGCGCGTTTGCTGCAAGAAGGCTCCGGTGCGCTCACTTGCTCTTAAAATCTCCGTCATTTTTGGTCATACAGATAAAAGTAGCCTAATACATCTTTCGAATCTGTAAAGACTCTACGTTTATTTGTGTGCACTCAGAATAACAACGAAACGTTGCGTTTTTAAGCAAACAGGATGCGCTTTAGGTCTCATGTGAACTTGAGCGAGAAACTTCGAAACTCGAATATATCTAAAAATACAGTACATAGAAAAATATATCTATAGAGAGTGAAATGTCTAAAAAAAAAAATAGAAGACGTGTGTGTTAGCATGGATGATTTACATGAAATTTAATCTGTGCAACACTGTGCATAATAAGATGGCTTTCAGTTCAATATAATAACAAAAAACGACATTTTGGGTTTTTATTCAACTAATAAGGTGGGCACGCTGTGATCTGTACTATATTTTTACTGTAATTGACAGTTATCGGCAAAAAAAAACAACAACACGGGAGTGGGAGGGAATGGGAGTCATTCTTCTGGGAGTGGAACGGGACGGGATTTTCCTCCATTTTTTTCGTGGGATTGGGACGGGAAGAGATTAAAGTTTGTGATGCATTTTGGAAACAGGAGATGAGCCCCTGGTCTAATGCGCCACCTGGCTTGAGAAACCCGTTCTCAAAGACTTACTTTTAGTCATTATTTGGGTAGTACACATATTCTGAATGCCTTCGGCAGAATTCAAATGAGCCATTTTAATCTAGATTAATTCCAAAATTAATCTAGATTAATCTAGATTAAAAAAATAAATCTATGCCCACCTCTAATATATATATATAAAATCACTCAGAAAACAAATAATTTGAGTAAGAACAATAGTAAACTCAATGAACAGGCTTGTCAATAAAAAAATAATTGACTCTGCAATTCATGTTTGCTTTAGATAGACTACTGCTAATTTTAACGTAATCTATATCTGTTAATTAGAACACACGCCAGCACACTAGAGATACAAAGTGATACAGTAATAGTTAAAAAAAGAAAAGACTTACATTTTTACTTGAGTTCGTTGTAGTTTGATCATCCATTGAAACTAATGCCCCATGTTAACGTGGGCGTGGTTGTGAGCGTGACATTGGAGCATAGTAAACTTCCCTAAAACCGCGTGACATACGCAGGTACGAACACCGCAGACTCAAAACGCTTTATTGTGCATGATTATCAATCTATACAACTGGTGAAAAATATTTTTTATCTATGACCCGTGGAATATCGCAGTAACGAATCTGTTTCCGTCTAACATCTGCTGGAAATCCAGGTAAACATACTTGCGTGCACGCGCACATCCACAGTTTACACGATCCCCAGTTAATCCATAACACCGGTACCGATGCGCGTCCCCGCGGCCTGTGGGAGGTCCAGAAAAACGGAACCAAATATCATAATCATAATCCTCCTCATACCGGAGAGGCCCAGTGAATACATGCCTGACACGACACGCCTCATCCGGAGCGGAAAGATGGGTTTACGATTGTGATCTCAAGCGTGTGCTGTGTGCGATCCAGAGGTTCGACTGCGTGACTCCAGCAAAATGCGCGTGTGTAACTGAATCACATGCATCCGATCAGGACACCGACTCTCGGAACCGAGGAAAGCCGTGGAGCTGACGACCTAAAGCTCTCGGGTTCACCGATCATCTCTATCCGCTAACTTACATGTGACCGAACCGAACCTTCCGAGCCCATCTGCAGCTTCGCCAGCGGGCTGCACGTTAGCACGGCGAGAAAACACTTTCACGCGAAGATTAGAGGATTAGTGATATGAGATCGTTTCAGATCATCGATGCCATTTGAACCGTCGAAGCGTTTTCTTCGATCTGGATCGCTGTTCTGATCCGGTTCGTCACTGGTGGGTAAACGGTTCCGTCAAGGACTTTAACGTTAGTCCAAATCTCATTAAATCACCGAATCAACCAGACACACTTTGTGTGAAGGACAGACAGTCGGGGATTATATAAATATGAAAATGCACAGCAATTGAAACAACCACTCAAACAAAGAGCTGATTTGACGAATAAATAATCATATTATGATGTGACCGTTAAACTGAATTATGACCGGGGTTCGCTTCGCATTAGCTTAGCATGCTATCACAGCAGCGCAAGCACAGACACGTTATGCTTTATTTACCAACAGTCATTGTATATAATATTATACATTTTTTTATTATTATATTGTTTTATTTTATTAATTTAACATTAGATGTCTAAAATCGAATTGTTGCAAAACTATACACGTTTTGGTATAAAATTGGCAGTGCTGTTAAAGCAGCAGTTAAAACTGTGTGTAACGTTAGCATGCTAGCCGCGTTAGCTCTCTGTTCAACACTTCATTGTAAACATTTCACCGCCATTCAAAGGATTTTTACTCTGATTGACCTTAAATACATGAAAGCCATACAAACTCATATAACTGAACTGTAGTGTGTTTAAACTTAATCAGGTCCCACGTGTGTCCTATCAAACGTTATGTTTATTGTTATGAGAAACATAGTTTTGAATAATTTTATGTTATGAATAATTATACTCTCAACCATTCTTAAAGTTATTTTGTATAGGTACATTTTTATATCATACATTCACCCAGGACAAATACAGGATTAAGCATGGTTTTCTCGGTTTCTTTGGTTAACCTGAAGTAGCTCCTCCTCAACATGCTTATTAGGGAAGACACTATTTAATTTGAACCAAAGTTTCTCTTTGTTTGTTTTGCTTAAACCACAGATATCAAAGTCTAACAGTCTTAAAGGGTGTCAGTATGAACCGGTATATTTATACCTGTGGTTACTTGAGTGTCTGTTAGTAAATCAGTTCACAAGGTGCATCTCTATACAGGAGTCTATTTATTGTTGTCACCTCCTTGTCTTGCATTGCTTTGATTTAAGCATGCATCACATCAGCTAAAGTGTTGAGATTGAATTTGCTATTTTTCTTCTTTATTTTTTTGCTGGCAGGACAGTACAGTATGGCTCCCCATCTGGAAACGGCCCGCAAATTGTTCTGGATCTTATTGAAGTCGCTGCTCCGCTTCACCTTCATGTTTGTCAATAACTGTGTGGCGATCCCGTCCTACTGCCTCTACCTGATAGTCCTGCAGCCTTTAAGAATTCTAGATGGCCCCACGTTCTGGTACATCGAAGGGGTCATGTTTAGGTGGCTACTGTCAATGGTGGCGTCGTGGGGCTGGTGTGCGGGTTACACAGGTAAGACCAGATTTTCCTCTCTTTTCTGACTTTCTAAATGGCAGTGCATTTTACTGCCAGACTGTGTAAAACAAGCTTTTTCAAGTAAGCCATACAGGGCACGAGACGTCAGTCAGCATCTCCAGTATATCATCTAATGGCACCGAAATGTGGCACGGATGGCAGATCTATTGACTTTTTCTTCTTTATTGACTCTCACACTCTAGGGTTTCCCATGTTTGGATTGATTTCTTTATTTTCATTTGGAAACTGGTTTGATTAAGCTGTTACACTGTGTTTTTAGTGTGTAGTAGTGTATTTGGACAATATTATACACTGGGAACCTCATGGGAGGTCTTTGTTTACCTCACATCTCTCTTGTCGAATCCACATCATCATTCATTAGTGACTGAATGTCTTTCCCGTATTGCTTTATGTATAGTTTGCTATAAGTATTGATTTGAATTTGACTTTTTCATTAGAAAGAGATTTTGGGTTTTCATCGTAAAGCTGATTTGAATTCGTGGCTTGTTAGATCTTCGAGAGGTGATATGCTGTCTGCTTACTCACGAGCATGTCATGGGTAATTTCATTTGCTGATGCTAAGAGTAATCAGGGTGTTGATTGTACGGAGAAAGCTTGAGACTGATTATGTGGACCATGAGATGGTAGGACAAGGGTTGGGACAGTCAGACGATCATGAAGACAGATAAGACGGTTTGTCAGCTTTTTACAAGATTACAGATAAAGGTAGTTCGTGTGACATTTAGCGATGTTCCACATTTTGACATGCTGTATTTATTCAAAATTTATTTTAATCAATTTTCTCATGTACTGATGTTGAGCTCATAATTGTTTAGAGAGTAATATAAATAGTTGTATTTTAAAACGTAAAATGTTATTTAAAAAATGGTTTGAAACCTATGAAGAAATGGTGACCAGTTTCTATGGCTGGGTGATATGACAAAAGTAAAACAACATATTAGGGATGGGTATTTTAAGCAAAAGTAATATTCGATAATCGCTGGGTATTATTCGATTACTATTCGAAAATCGCACCCCTCCCGCACATGCGCACGCACGCACGCACGTACACACACACACACACACACACAGAGAGAGATAGGGGGAGAGAGACCATCCAGGCTTTCAATCTGTATGATAACAAACTGTTTAATTAATTAGAGAATAGTCTATCTTAACCCAAGAAAATTAATGGTTGCAAAGTATGAGTGCTGAAACATATTAATATAACATAACCGAAGGACGGCGTTTATTAACAGAACAAGTCCGTCGATTATCAACTGCACATAAGGCTAGGATTTCTATTTTAAAAATGAGCATGAACATTCATATTATTAAAAAGAAAATCTCTCTAGCTGAGACATTTAAATAGTTCAGTTTTGGTTTTTAATAGCAAATTGGTCATTATTTTGTTTCCTTTCTTTATTAATTTAATTTAGAAATATGATTGGAACATCTTATTTTTGTTAAATTCAAGTTTTTGTTTTTTTAAATACCAAGCGGCCAGCGCAAGTTTGATCAGTTTATCTTTCTCAAATAAATAAATAAATAACGTCATATTTTAAGAATAAAGTCAAATTTACGATCATAAAATCATGTTACATTGCCTGAAGTTAAAGTGAAAATGACACCTGTATACTCTGCCAAAAAAAAAAAAAAAATAAGTGTGGCATCCAACCTGTCATTCTTCACATTTAACACGAAAAACAACACAAATATTTTGCATATAAATATAATATATCAACCAGTGGAATATTACGCTATTATTTCAGCAAAAAACTAATAATTTGGATGCAGGGAGCTCGTCACGGCTTCATTAATGGGAAACAGCACGTGAAGGCGGCAGAGAAGCACTCTGTGGAGTGCATCGTTTTGTTAACTTTGTGGTTTATTATTTTGAGTTGTTTGGGACGCTGTAACAAACGGCCCTCTCACAATATAATGCTTAACAGGTCTATTGTTCACGCAATCAGGCTGCACGTATCAGAAGTTCCGTTCTCCGGCGTGGTTAGTGCTCACACTATAGTGTGTGTATGTATTGTGTACACATTATGTATGTGTGCCGCGCCCGAGTGCCGACAGTGCAGTTTGTGTGCAAGCACGGAACAGAAGATGCTCTAAAATAAAACAAACAAATATCCTGTTGATCGGTGCATGTGTACTCCAGTATATAAATTCAATATAGATGAATTATTGCTAAAGTTACTTGCCAAGAGGGGTAGTTTGACATGCTTCGTGTATTTGCCCGTTCAGGCGGCTCGCGGCTGTTGGTGCTTGCGCTGTTCACACAGATCAGAACACAGCGCGCATGTACTGAAATGCGTTGTCTTTCGCGCCCAAATGCCTTTTAATCGCTTACATTTTTAAACAAACAAGGCTTAAAAACGCATGCAAATGATACAATTTAGTGACCACCTGCAGTGGCCCGATCTGGTAAGTGACAAATCCGAGCGTCCTTCACACCATCGGACAGTCTTTATTGTCAAGCCCTGGTACACCTTTAGAAAATAATCGCAAAACCTAATCGATATTCTATAATTAAATAGAATATTCGAATATTCGAAAATCGTGACCCATCCCTACTACATATAACTATTATTAATGTATTTGCTGTTATGTATTAGAAGAATGCAATTTTTTTCCAGTTACCAGAAACATCATTCGAACCAACAGCTATTGTGATCAAGTACATTTGGAATGTTTAATATAAAGCTTTGCAATAATCTAGCTGGAAATGATCAAAATATGTTTTCATTGCTTAAGTCAAAGCAATGTAATAGCTGCATTTGTCTACCTATATTATTAAAAATACACAAATTCATTAAGAATTCAATACAGACACTTAGTTAAAAAACAAATTGCATTTGGAATATAACTATTTTGAGCTGTATCACAGAAAAGAATCAAACTGGCCCAATCAAACACTGTTTTTGCCACTGAAATTGAAATCGGTAATATTTATAGGCCTATATCAGAGATTTCCCTTAAGCAGGTCTCTTTGATGTACACGGACAAGCCATGAATTGAACTTGGCTTTATGCTGCTTTGGAGTACCAGTATTTGCAAAATTATATTAGTGTCTACTAGATGCTTAATTTAATTTGCTCATTGTTTATATGTTTGATGATTATCAAAAGTTGGATTTCTTAATCTAAAGTGATGGTTAGACAGGCTTCCTTTTCACATTCAAGCTTGGAGTTTCTTTTTTGTCATTATTTTTAACTAATTTAAGACATTTCCTATACAGTTGAATCTGGTAGTAGAAGATTATGAGTACAAGAGCGCACCAAATCGAAATCTGTTTTATTTGAATTTGTCTTTTCACAGGAACAGCGTGAGAATTGCCTACCGTTTTGGGTTACGCTAAGCTGTGTGCAAAATGCTCACAAATTGGGATGAGCAGTGTTGGGAAAGCAACGAGTGTTAAATAATTAATGGTGATTTTCCTTTTGAAAACCTGCTCATGTGTAGCTGGGTTGGGAGTCACATGCATACAGCCAAGTCTTCAGTTTAGAGGCTGTTCTTGAACCCTAAAAGGAAAAAAACTGAAGAAAAAAAAAGTATTTTTCTAAACTATTGATTATAAAAAAAATGGTGCAATTTGTCAGTCAAGGTTTAAGTTTCTTGTTGTGATTTCTCACCAGGTTAGAATTTTTCACAAGATGCCTCACCACACTGATAAGAGGCTGACACGATGAAGCAGGTGGAGTCAAATCTGTGGGTCATTTACCTGCTCGACTGCTTCTTGTTAAAGAGAGCACAAGGATCAGATCTCACATGCCTTGAAGGAACACGTCACTTAAAAACGAATATGTAGTAATTATTTAGTCACCCTTATGTTCGTCCAAGTTTGTATGCTGTTTTTTTTTTTTTTAGTGAACACAAAATAAATTTCAAGCACCATTCAAAGTATCATTCTAGTTTTCCATACTACTGCACTGTTCTTCATAGTATATGAGGAACTGATACATATTTAAGTAATTATTTACTGAAGAACTCTCTCTCTCCAGTTGTTAACTCAAAAAGTGTTGCTACTTAATGAGTACAGCTGATTCAGTTGGAATACTGAACTCAATTAACTGGTTCAATGAAAATAACTGGCTGAAAAGAATGATTCATTTAACGATCTGGTTCTCAAGTTTGACTCAGTGGCTATGTTTACATGCAACCAAATAATCCGTTTGTAATCTGATTTAGGGCTGCAACTAATGGTTATTTTGATAATCGATTAGTTGGCCGATTATTCTTTCGATTAATTGGATTAAATAAAATAATTGTATTTTATTGACAAAAACACACTATTCCACATTCTGCTCAATGTCCTTCAAACAAACTGAATGCTATGAATGCTATTAGATTACCTGTCATAAAGAGAAAACAATTATTTTAGGAATCTGTCAAAAGAAAATGTACATCTAAAATTTTTAATTGTCATTTATTGGGCAAATTACAAACAGAAACAACTAATTAGTATTTATAATAACAAAAATAGCCTCATAACAGCTTGCATTCTTGCTTGCATTGTTTATGTACTTTTTGACTGTGTAATTGGGTATCTGCCTTTCTTTCATAGATAACAGCAATAATTATACTATAGCATTAGAAATAGCCTACTACTGTTACTAAAGAGCTTACGCATTTTGGAGGACTAACCAGTACAGAAAGCTAAAACATAATTTTGGTAATCACCAATGCTGTTAGTTTAGAGCAGCAGCGGCACAAACCTTACATAATTTGTTAAAAACCTTACATAAATGTGTTTTAATACATTTGTTAAGCATTGTATATAGTTTAAATCTCTTTTAAAGACTCTGTGTTAACCAACAGTTGAGAGGAATGTTCTGCAGGAACACACGTTCACTTTGATCACAGTCACGTGTCATTTCTTTATCCTGTAAAAGGCGGTTATGGTCTCATATTTATTAGCGTCTCATATTTATATTCAGAAAATTACACACTGTTATACCTTTAAAGTTCATACTCTCATAAAATATTCACACTGCATGTTGACTTTTAAACCTTAAATTAACTTTCAACAACAGATATTTCAGCACAATGGATATCTTTGCACTGCATATCCTGTTAATTGTCTCCCTCTCTGTGTTTCGTCTGTCTGACGTTCATGCACGCGCCGGTGCTCATTCGGTATTTTATACTTAACACAGGCTGTCAGGATGGACCTTTATGCAAAAATGGAAATTCTTGCGTTAATCTGTGACATTTATAGATAAGGATATGACCGTAAACTGAACGTTTTTTGCGCTGAGGATGCACACGTGTGTCACAGCGCCTGACAGGGCAAGCATTTACACTAATGCATTAACTTAAAGCTCAAAATAAAGAATTATCATGTTTTGGGCAGCTTGGATCACGTACTTCTCCCGTGTAGGGCTGTGACGGTGGCAGATTTTTACCACCGCGGTGGTAATGGACCAACTACCGCCGGTGGCGCGGTGTTGTGTATATATATATATATATATATATATATATATTCTGAAATGCAAAAATAAATAAATGAGGCTCAATCATCTATTAACAAACATACGTGTTTATTTTAGCACTTACGTCAGTGAACACTCAGCCTGCAAAACACTAAAATAAATATCAAATAAATAATACAGTTAAATAGGAAAGTAGCTTTAAATGAGAAAGTTAAATACACCCGGTCTACCTCACGCGAGCAGCACGGCGAGAACCCATTATAATCAATGATGCTGTCTACACCAGATGCGCGATACAACACGACAAATCGGTCGCAGTAAACTGTCTTGTCCTATATATGACGAACTGAAACAAAGTTAAAATGTCCTGTGGACAGACTCAACCTGTTGTGTTGCGACGCGGCATCCGGTTTAGACACGGTTCACTGTTCTGCCTCCAAGCAAGCGGGTGCGTTAACTCCTCGTCTGCTGCACGCGCTCTCTGTGGAATAGGAATCGCGCCGTATGTTGCCACATTTCTTGTTAACATCTTCCATTTACCGCGGTCTTATTCGTATTTGGCCAATTTTGAGAAATCCTCACCAATACACACCTGATCATCCGGGCGTTTGCGATGACGTGAACTTGAAGACACTTGTGCAAATGCGGATGGGTGACATGAATGGAGATGATTCCAGATCAGCGATTTAGTATTTGGTTTCACAACAAGGTCCATCGCTTATCACGAAATAAATATGCTGAATGCAGAATAAACAGTAGGGCTATTTTCTTGCGCTCAAACCTGCCAATCTAAAGGAAGCGCCCTGTATGACGTTTGAGGTAATTTGTGAATTAGCAGATTTATAGTCTAAATAAAACAATTTGCAACTGTTACTATTACACTTGTTTACAAAACTTTGTATTATGCTTGTTATAGAGTGTGTGATGTCACGTGCACTACCGCCGGTGGCAATACACAACCGCGGTGGCAACCGACCACTGCCGGTGACGCGTTTGTCACGGCCACCGTCACAGCTCTACTCCCGTGGCATCTCATTCTGTTTCCTCCAATATTTTTAGATGCATTTTGTCGATAGAAATGCGTTATTCAGTGCTGTAATTTGAGCGACCGGTTGAAGTTGGACGTGCACTGTGGCAGACCCGACTAATCGATAATGAGAATCATTGTCATAACACCGGGAAGTTTTATCACAGCTGACAGCCTGTTTTAAAAAAAAATGAGCCCAGTCGAGGCTTGTCCTATCCATCACACAGTTAAACAACTAACAATGACTTTAAAAGCTTTGTTAGCGAGTGCAGAGAGCGCGTTTGGTGTGCGTCGCAGAGCTTGCGCGATCGTGCCCAGGGCACTGACGGCAGCTCCGGTGGATCTTATGATGAACGAGAACCATTTCTCCTTCTCCGTCTCTGTGAGTGCATTAAACCCATCATGATTATATAGGAATCTCAATGTCCCGTGCTGTTCCTTTCATTCAGCGCAGCTTTGAATGCGAGTGTGAATCCTGACAATGTAAAGGCGTCAATTCGGCTATATATATGCGGTTCCGACGGTTGTATTTACATTTATTCATTTAGCAGACGCTTTTATCCAAAGCAATTTACAATTGAGGAATAAAATAAGCGATACATTATAAAGAGGCAAACGGTCACAGGAAGTGCTTGAAATACAACATTTCAGGCATTGTTCAGAGCAAAAACTAGCTAGACAAGGATAGAGAGCAAAGGTGTTTTTTTTTTATGAGGAAGCATGAGTTTTCAGGTGTCGCTTGAAAATTGTCAGGTAACTCCGCATTCCGGATAGGGGTGGGACGTTCATTCCACCAGCCAGGAACGGTGAATAAAAATGTTCGTATGATAATAGAATGCTCTATGAACGCTCTATAGAGTGATGTTGCCATACTAGCCTTTAACTTCTGCTCTAGAGTCTTGTTTGTGTTAAATATGGCAGAAAAACAGTCTTAACTAGGGATAACTAACTGCAGGCTCGCGCAATGGGCACGGATAAAGTAAATTAATCCAGGTGGATGCTCATGCACACTGGTGGTGGATGAGGAGATTCCCCCCTTACGCTGTAAAGCGCTTTGAGTGCCTAGAAAAAGCGCTATATAAATGTAACGAATTATTATAAAAAAATTATTAAAGGTGCAACACGTCGACGCACTCCATACTAATCAACATTTTTATAATTGGCGTAATCTATGACGTCGGCGAATCGCTGCAGCCCTAATTATGATGCCAGTTTGAGTAGTGTGCGGAATTTATCATTTTATTTATACTGTACTATTGTCTGATTTTACCTACAAAATAGCATATAGCTTTCGGTGTTGGGCAGTAACGCATATGCTTTGTAATTTGATAACTTGTTTTAGTAATGGAGTAATTTTAACACATTATAATTTTCAAAATAGTAGCCTAATTAAAGTACAGTTACAAGCCGAGGTTTATATATGTTACTGCCTCATTACATTGCTGACAGAATGCAGTATTTTAATCTAGATTGTAAAAAGGGTAGCACACGCAATGTCGAGACCAGTGCAGTGAATTAGAGACCTGAACTCACGCTAGCCCTGACACAATAGAGTGCGGCACGGGACAAAATGGGCGAGTACTGGTGTGGGCAGGTAGACACTCGTGTGTGTGTGTGCGTGATGCGGGAGAATAAAATGATTTCATGGTACTCCTGCAAAATAGTCCTTAAATAACTAAACATAAAATATCTTAAACAAATAAATTATTCATCTGTTGCACAAAAGCAACACAAACTAATATAAAATAAAAAACTATTAACAGGCGCAAGCTAGGGGTGGGCGATATGACCAAAATCTTATATCACGATATGACTAATTTTATATCACGATAGCAATATATATCACGGTATAGTGATTTTCTTTTTTCTTTTAAAAAGGTTTTTATTATATTAAAATCTTTCATACCATATAATTTTCATAATCCTTGTCACCAATGTCAATATCAAACTATTACAAGCCTGAAGAGAGAGAGAAAAAAATAACTCAACCTCACTGAAGATAAATAAACAGTCAGTGATGAAATAAGGATAAGAAACTAATTGCAATAGGACAAATAGGACAAAAACTACAATAAATAAGAAACACTACATACATTGTGTAAATGAATTAGTCTTCACTGTGTTAATTATATATCTATCTATCTATGATAGATATAATTAACACGTGTATTATGTATAGATTCTATACATATTATAAATATCATTATTTTTTTTTTATTCTCATTAAAGGTACAAAAGTGATTTAGTCCAGAGCAGTGAGAGATGTTCTAGCAGTGTGCTATGATTAACATGAATGGCAGACAGAACAAATATTGGACAGCTTCCCCTTTAAGACCGAAGTCCGGATCTAATAAACTGTTACATATGCGTTTTCTCCTTCTGCAGTTTACTCGCTCTTAAGACCTACACTGCGTTCCAAATTATTATGCAAATTGGATTTAAGTGTCATAAACATTATTTATAAAAATGTTTCAATTAAACTAATGGATGGTGTTGTCTCAGTGCTCTTTGGATCACTGACATCAATCTCAGACACCTGTGATAATTTGCCATGTGAGCCCAATTAAAGAAAAACTACTTAAGGACTTTCCAAATGATTAAGCAGGCCACAGGTTTCAAGCAATATGGGAAAGAAAAATGATCTCTCTTCTGCCGAAAAGCGTCAAATAGTTCAATGCCTTGGACAAGGTATGAAAACGTTAGATATTTCACGAAAACTTAAGCGTGATCATCGTTCTGTGAAGAGATTTGTGGCAGATAAAGTAGAATGAGGAAGGTTTCTGCCAGACAAATTCGTCGGATTAAGAGAGCAGCTGCTAAAATGCCATTACAAAGCAGCAAACCGGTATTTGAAGCTGCCGGTGCCTCTGGAGTCCCGCAAACCTCAAGGTGTAGGATCCTTCAGAGGCTTGCAGTTGTGCATAAACCTACTATTCGGCCACCCCTAATCAATGCGCACAAGCAGAAACGGTTGCAGTGGGCCCACACATACATGAAGACTAATTTTCAAACAGTCTTGTTTACTGATGAGTGCCGTGCAACTCTGGATGGTCCAGATGGATGGAGTAGTGGATGGTTGGTGGATGGCCACCATGTCTCAACAAGGCTGCGACGTCAGCAAGGAGGTGGAGTCATGTTTTGGGCCGGAATCATGGGGAGAGAGCTGGTAGGCCCATTTAGGGTCCCTGAAGGTGTGAAAATGACCTCGGCAAAGTATATAGCGTTTCTGACTGACCACTTTCTTCCATGGAACAAAAATAACTGTGCCTTCCGCAGCAAAATCATCTTCATGCATGACAATGCACCATCTCACGCTGCAAAGAATACCTCTGTGTCATTGGCTGCTATGGGCATAAAAGGAGAGAAACTCATGGTGTGGCCCCCATCCTCCCCTGACCTCAACCCTATTGAGAACCTTTGGAGCATCCTCAAGCGAAAAATCTATGAGGGCGGGAGGCAGTTAGCATCAAAACCGCAGCTCTGGGAGGCTATTCTGACATCCTGCAAAGAAATTCAAGCAGAAACTCTCCAAAAACTCACAAGTTCAATGGATGCAAGAATTGTGAAGGTTATATCAAAGAAGGGGTCCTATGTTAACATGTAACTTGCTCTGTTAGGATGTTTTTGATTGAAATAGCTTTTGATTTCACTAAATATGACCTCCTAATGCTGCAAATTCAACAAATTACCATTTTCAGTTCTTTACAACCTATAAAATGTTTTCAATCTCTGTTGTGCATAATCATTTGGAACAGTGCATTTTGAGTTTTTCATTTTTGAAATAAATACTGTTAGCATTGGGAGGTTTGTTCAATAAAATTCAAATTATACCCTAATGGTTGATGACTTGAAAATTATACTGACTGTCATTTGCATCGACTAATTAGGAAAATCTGAGAAAGATTTCAGTTGCATAATAATTTGGAACGCAGTGTAAATCGCTGTGTTTATGAGGATACTTGCAAAGACGGGGATTCTGATGCATATACCTGTGTTCATGTAATCGTTCAAAGTCAGCAAAAAAGAAAAGGCGTGCTCCTCTCACACAGAAAGAGACGGCGCACGCATATAGCCCTGTTGTTTGATTTTCAACGGCTTAAAAATCGGTTGTTTTAAAACTGCAGTGCTTAAAAACGCATGACCATGCTACAGATGTAGTCCGTCATTTAGGAACGAGCTGCTCATTCTCCACCTGTTTCTGTCTCCCGTTCACGCTCCGTGGTGGGCGGCGTGTAAAGATCGCAGTCACTCAAATTATGAAAAGGTATTACCGGAAACAATGTATTTTGCGACACCACGATATAAACGATAGAACATAATATGAAACGATAGACTTTTTATTTCATCCATCTGATATATATCGTCATATCGCACAGCCCTAGCGCAAGCATGGGCATTCTGAAAGAGTCACTATGCATATATTCATTGTAATAACAGCTTTGTGAGATTGCAATGAACTGAGATGTCATCTTTTTAGAGATTATAAAAGCAGCACTATTTGCTGATATTCTGCCATGCCAAACCATGTACACAGCAGCCTATTCTTGCTTTAGTTAAAAATAATAGTGTTCTGTGAATGTTGATGCTTTGATAACAAATATTTAACGGGCGCGTTTATGCTGGGATTTCATGTAAATTGCATGGATGTATACAACCACAGGAAAAAGTAACGTGACTAATTACTTGAAATGAAGTAATCAGTACAGTAACTTGATCACTTTTAAAAGGAGTAATTAGTAATTTAATTACATTTTCAGAGTAACTTGCCCATCACTGATAGCTTTGGCAGACTTTCACACAAACACAAAGATGCAAAATGCCGGGAATGAAAAAAACAACTTATTTTTATTTATTTTTTTTAACACTGTCTAGGGTGAGATGCTGTAAAAGACTTGAGTGCGGCAGTCAAAAAAACCCAATGGAAAAACCGTGCCTGTGTTGAGTAAATAATGTCAAATTTATGGCATTTGAGTGAACTCTTCCTTGAAGTGGCTTTCAAATAATGATTAACAGTGCCAAAAAGACCTGAAGTCATTTATTGTCATTGAGAGTTACCAGTTTGTAGTGACTTGAGTGACAGTGACCGATTGCATTGTGTGCAGCTTTATGTAAATGAGCAGTGGCGTGATTCGCAGCTGGAATGGAGACCATGAACCACTGGCTGATACAGTTGGATGCAGAAGTTGAGTAGGAACTCGTGCTAGAAATGAGTAGTTAAGCAAGTCAAACTAACCACTACAGCAATTGACAATTTTGTGATTGGGATTGACATCTGCAAATAGCAGCACAGGTCTTATGGGCAAGATAAGAATGCAGTGCTTAAATAGATGGGAATGATGTCACCTAACATTTTGGGGAAGCAAGAGACAACTAAGTTCTCTCTCCGCCCTCTCTGCATTTTAATTCTTGTCCAGTTTTATGTATTTTTATGTTACTGATTTTTCTTACACTATTTATGATTTCATAGTTAACAAGGAAGGAAAAGCTGCTTTGCATTGCGTTTGCATGAGTTTTCCCCACAAGGTCTCCATGACCAGGATCCTGTTTTACATGCAAAACACTGGGAGGGATATTCTATTGTTCTCTGAAAAGCAGATTTCTGAGTTTTGCTGATATGAGAGTACACCCAGCAGGATCAAAACATCCATTCCAGTTTAGTTTTAACCAGTTTTGTTAAACGCACAGCAGTGTGTTTGCTTTGACTGAGGTTTGTAGTCACTGGTTGTAAAGGAGATTATGAGAGGCCTGATGCAGCTCATTGGCTTGATCGGTCTAAGTGCCAAGTTTTGCTCCTGAATGACATATTGCTGAGCTTGTCATGAAGCAGCAGCTTGGGGTGTAATCGCTGTTAACTTGAAGTTTTGAGTAGGGCTGCAACTAACGATTATTTTGATAATCGATTAGTTGGCCGATTATTCGTTCGATTAATCGGATTAAATACAATTATTTTAATTTATTGATATCCTTTTTTATTATTTAAAACATTGTGTTCAAGATGTAAAATATTTTAAAACCGTATTAACAGTGCATTAATTGTTAGTTTTTTCAATAAACACAGTATATAATAAATGCACAAAGATACTGTTGAAACAACTACTACTACTATAAATAACTATTCATACAACTGTACATCACTATATTAGGGGTCGACCGATTATCGGCGCCGATATTAAGCATTTTACCGATTATCGATATCGGCCATTTTCAAAACAGATTTGCCGATAATTATTATAATTTTTTTTTTGCAAACAAACATACTATTTACAGGTGACATTATTTATTGGTGAATAAATAATACAGGTGAAATTATTTAATGTTTAAATGCACTATTTGGCTCGATGCAGCCTGTCTGAGCTCAGCACTCTGTGGCCGTAACACTCAGAGCAATCTCCGCCCACCGCTCATCTGATATGTAGAGAGTCACGAGTCCGACCAATCAACGCGGAAAACTGAAGGCAGTCTCACACCGAAAGCACTTGCTAACTGGAGCTGCGTCAGTGATCACGCATCAGTTGTCTCTCAAAGATACAATACGATTGCAATAAATCACAATCCACTACACTGAAGTTGCAAAACACCTCAATTAGGGCTGGGCGATAAAACGATAACGATATGTATCGCGATAGACACGTGAGCGATATCAATAAAAAATGTGTTCGATAAAACGTTCGATATTTTGTATTCTTCGTCGGAAGAAAACAGCGGTTGCGAAGCAAGTTTGGTTGCATTAACAAAGGCACTCGCTCTCTGGTAACCTAGCAACGTAGGGAGTGACACGCTAACAGCCAATCATGTAACAGTATCAGTTTGGTTGCGCCATATCGTTGTCTCGTGCTGGTCTGCTGGATCCCTTTTCATAAGCAGAAAATGAGTGCCGCAGCGAGCAAGGAAATTGTAAATAAAAGAGGAAAAGTCAGCTCGCCTGTATGGCAGTTTTTTGGATATTATAAGTCTGACCGTAGTCAGACCAATGTCGTCTGCAAGCCATGGAGAGGTACTGCATCAGTGCCTTATGGCAAAGAATCTAAACGGTACAAAGATATAACGGAGGCAGTGGCATATCATATAGCCAAAGACATGCTTCCGCTCCGCTTAGATAATTGTTAAGTTTTCATTGTGACTTTAGACTTATGTTTACATTTTAATTATTTGAGTTTTCCATGGTAGTTGACATTTCTGTCTTAACAACTGAGGGGATTATGATCAGAGAAAGGTTAAGCTTAAAATAAAAATGTTTAAATGTAATATATTTTTCTCCTGGTCCTTATTTTAAATGGGTCATAAAAAATATCAATAATTATCGATATCGACCGATATGAAACACTGATATCGTGATACAGTTTTCAGCCATATCGCCCAGCCCTAACCTCAATATAACCTATGATGTCTGCGATGCGGAAAATGCGGGCGGAATGCAGTCATATAATGGAATTTACCGTATAACGCGGAATGTCATGGAATTTGGAATTTGTCGAAGTTTGGATGAATTAATCAAAAGTAGGTCAGTACACTTAAATCGACTCGCGCTATGGACTAGTATTTATAAATATTAAGCCGCAAGAACACTATTTAAATATGAATCCTGCATGTTCTGCTTCTCTGATAACGAATGACACAGACGTGCGGTTTTATTTACTGCACACATACATACTCGAGCGTGTGATGCTCGTGGTGTTTTCAGCATCTGCCGTCTCACTAAATGATAGGGCTGTAACCATACACCAAACCCACGATTCGGTTCGTATCACGATTTTTGACCCACGATTCGGTTCGTATCACGATTTTTTCGTGGGGGGTGGGAGAAAAAAAAAAAGATTTTTAAAACAATATTTTTTATTAAATAACATTTGAAAAATCTTTAGAAATTGAACACCAAAGAACAAGATTAACTATGCAAATTATTAACAATATAAATAGCCATATATAAAATAAATAAATAGCCAAAGCTATAACACTTCTGTTTTCTTTGTAACAAAATACTGTTGAAAAACAAACAGAACTAAACTCCATTGTGGAGATGATTCGAGCATGTTAAAAATTCTTCTTCAATCAAGTTCCCCTTCATGGGAACTTCGAACTGCGTCCCCTAGGGGTCGCTATGGGGGAACGCCTTCAGCGTGACTCGTGTCTGAAGATACATATGTAAAAACACCATCCGTTGGCCGGCGCGACCATAATATAAGGACCGCCGGGAGAATACATCATCCTCTTCTTCGTCTTCACTGACTGGTCTGTTTGAAGAAACGTGCATTCTGGTAGGAATACAGTTTTCCTTTATTATCATGGCGAGCACTAGCAAGGCGTTCAATAAGTGTGTGGATCCGTGTCCTCGTTATTTGCGATGACACACACAATCTTTGCGTCTTTTGTTTGGGCAAGGAGCACGCACGCGATGTCCTTGAGGGGAAAATCTGTGTGCAACTAGCTCAACTTTTGCAGGCAGGCGTCACATGATTGGAAAGGTAGTCACGGGGTGTGTCGCGATTCTCTCTTATCACACCGCGACACAGGATCGTGGATCTGAGTGTCGCGATTTCGGTTTCATATCGCGTATCGTTACAGCCCTACTAAATGAGGACATAAATACATGAACAACATCCCCAGAACTGCTCGGAGAGTCACTTCATGAGCATTTGACCGTTTCATTTGAGTAAAACGATCGTCATATCATATATACATAGGCTACAGAAACTTAAAAGGTCCTCATGGCAACCTGTCAAAATAGAAGTTCGGTTTAGCCAAATATACGTAATACAACTACAACAATTATTACAACTTTTGGTGAGAATAATCACACAATACGCTATTTCTTCCATGTTTTAATTTTAATAGTAAACTCATTTGTTTGCCAAAAATAAAGTCTAACTCTCATTTGATTAAAAGATAAATTAAATTAATGTTTTATGCCTTCATTTGCACTGTACTGTAAATTAAAACCAACGGAAATGTTGTTGTTGTTATTAACAGTTTTCAGAATTAAAGACATGTTTAAAAGCATTTAAAGAACGTTTTTTTGTCAGCGCTCTTGTTATTATTAATTTTGGCATTCATTTTCAGTTTTACACCAGACACGTATATCGGTTCAAAATATCGGTTATCGGTCTACTTGATCTGTAATAATCGGTATCGGCATCGGCCCTGAAAAACACATATCGGTCGACCCCTACACTATATATAATTATTTACAACTTTTCAGTAATAAGCTTTGGTCTGTGGCATGTAGAGTGATGGAAAGAGTGAAAAGTCTTATTACTTTTCAGTAATAACTACAAAGTATTTTTATCATGCCAATTGTTGAAACAATCTCAATGTGGCAAGAAGCAGAGAGACACATTACATGCGGAGCAGATGACTGGGGTTTTCTTGTGGCATGCTCTGCATTTCCTTCTAGAAGCACGCTTGGACTGTGCAATGTGCTTTGGTCTGTGCCGTGCAGAGTGATGGGAAGCAGGAGCAGCAGGTTGTGGCATCCAGTCAGAAAGCTCACAAACTAGAGCTTCTCAAAATTCTCTCAGTTTTTTTGCCCTCTTGTTCTCCGCAATGTCCAAAAAGTGGTAGAAAAAAGTGTGGTACCACTTTCTAGTTTTCCGCAGCACTGTGTAATACCCAATGAGGGCATCAGATACATCAACTCCTCCCATGTTCCTGTGTGTAAAGTAGGGGTCGACCGATATGTGTTTTTCAGGGCCGATACCGATTATTACAGATCAAGTAGACCGATAACCAATATTTTGAACCGATATACGTGTCCGGTGTAAAAATGAAAATGAATGCCAAAATTAATAATAACAAGAGCTCTGACAAAAAACGTTCTTTAAATGCTTTTAAACATGTCTTTAATTCTGAAAACTGTTAATAACAACAACATTTCCGTTGGTTTTAATTTACAGTACAGTGCAAATGAAGGCATAAAACATACATTTAATTTATCTTTTAATCAAATGAGAGTTAGACTTTATTTTTGGCAAACAAATGAGTTTACTATTAAAACATGGAAGAAATAGCGTATTGTGTTATTATTCTCAACAAAAGTTGTAATAATTGTTGTAGTTGTATTACGTATACAGTAATATATTCGGCTAAACCGAACTTATATTTTGACAGGTTGCCATGAGGACCTTTTAAGTTTCTCTAGCCTATGTATATATGATATGACGATCGTTTTACTCAAATGAAACGGTCAAATGCTCATGAAGTGACTCTCCGAGCAGTTCTGGGGATGTTGTTCATGTATTTATGTCCTCATTTAGTGAGACGGCAGACGCTGAAGTCACTGCGAGCGTCACGTGCGCTTCAGTATGTATGTGTGCAGTAAATGAAACCGCACGTCTGTGTCATTCATTAACAGAGATGCAGAACATGCAGGATTCATATTTAAAGTGTTTTTGCGGCTTAATATTTATAGATACTAGTCCATAGCGCGAGTCGATTTAAGTGTACTGACCTACTTTTGATTAATTCATCCAAACTTCGACACATTCCGCGTTATACGGTAAATTCCATTATATGACTGCATTCCGCGATTCCGCCCGCATTTTCCGCATCGCGGACATCATAGTGGATTGTGATTTATTGCAACTTCAGCAACGTCTGCTGCTGCCTTACCTTTGAGAGACAACTGATGTGTGATCACTGAGGCAGCTCCAGTCAGCAAGTGCTTTCGGTGTGAGACTGCCTTCAGTTTTCCGCGACTCGTGACTCCCTACATATCAGATGAGCGGTGGGCGGAGATTGCTCTCAGAGATTGAGAGATCGCCTCACTCTCACAGAGTGTTGAGCTCAGACAGGCTGCATCGAGCCAAATAGTGCATTTAAAAATTAAATAATTTCACCTGTATTATTTATTCACCAATAAATAATTTCACCTGTAAATAGTATGTTTGTTTGCATTATTAAAAAAAAAATTAGGCAAATCTGTTTTGAAAATGGCCGATATCGATAATCGGTAAAATGCTTAATATCAGCGCTAGGGATGTGCACGAGTACTCGATTAATCGATTACTCGAACGCATCAGCAGGATCGAGCATGAAAATGATGATCGATTGGCTCTAAAAAATTTTTTTTTTTTTTTTTTTGTTTTTTTTTTTACTACTTTCATTATTTCTGATTGGTTATGCTGGTATTTGGGCGGTAGTCTGATATTTGATTGGTTATGGCTGCGAGAAGTTGTGGTCTAGAGACAAGACCGGAGCACAGAGTGAAAATGGCATCTAAAGCGCGCAGCGATGTCTGGCAACACTTTGAAAAACTTGACGAAAAAACAGTCAAGTGTAAGATGTGCAGCGCCACACTGGTCTACAACTCCACAACGAGTTCGATGCGTTACCATCTTGCACATAAACACAAAAAAGCAGATGATGCCGATGCCACTACCAGCAGTCAGACGAGCATAAGAGATTTCACCATCAGACAGAAATGCGACAAAGGCAGGGCAGAGAAGATGACGCAGCTAATAGCAGAAATGACAGCAGAAGACTTGCTGCCTATTAGTTTTGTTGAAGGTGAAGGTTTTAAACGTTTAATGAACTACGTTGAGCCCCACTATACTGTCCCATCGCGCAAAACAGTCACTGCAAGGATTGATGCTCTATACGAAAAATGCGCTTGTTCACTGAAAGACAGTCTGTCGAAGCCAGCGCGGGTGGCTATAACTACGGACTCGTGGACCTCGCTAACCGCTGAATCGTATATGACGCTAACCTGTCATTACATAAATGAATGAAAAATTCACAACGCAGTATTAGAGACGCGAGGTTTCGAGGTTTCAGAGCCAATCGATTTGGTCAGATCTATGAATACAAAAATATTTTCACATTGTCTCATTTTATTTGCATTATCGTATTTTAATGAGTATGTTAAGGCTTAATTATTTGTAATTCATGTAAAAAAATAAAAAATAAAAATCAGAGCTCATGGTCTACCGGTAGGTGCCCCCCCAGGCAAAAATGTGAAACTCCGTCTATGGATCCAAGACACAAACATCTCAAGTTTCTTGAGACAGAGCTTCGGGAGAGAGTAAAAGAGAATCTGAAGCAGCTTTGCGAGACAATCCCAAATCCTGTCAGACCCATACAAAGTAAGCCCGACTCAGCAACGGCGCTCGACACTCTTTTCGGCGAGGACTACGGCACGAGTGATGTTTCTCCGCATGACACCGACATCGAAAGCTACTTCAGGGAGCCATGCATCTCTGTAAACCAGGATCCTTTATTGTGGTGGAAAGTAAATGAGTCTCGATTTGCAAAGCTAAGCACCCTTGCCCAGTGGTACCTGGCTGTTCCTGCAACTTCTGTGCCTGCTGAGCGTGTTTTTTCCACCGCAGGTCTAATTGTAAATAGACTCCGCACTCGGCTTTCATCTGAGCACGTAGACCGACTGATCTTTTTAAATAAAAATATGTAGTCCTTATGTTAAGTTTTATTAGCCATGCATGGTAAAATATTCAGGCTGTTTTTGTTTTAAGTTTAAACAGCCTAGTTAAATTATGCCGGCTTTATTTTATTTACCTTTACCGACTGATCATTTTGAAATAAATGTTATGTTACCTAATCTTTAAGTTTTATAGCTGAGGTAAAAATATTCAGGCTATTTTTATTTTTAAGTTTGCGCAGCCAAATTATGCTGGCTTCTAATTTTCGTTAGGCTATGGGCTACTTAACAGTCGTTTGGTGAAGTTGTATTAAACTTTATTTGTGCGAACCTTTTAGCCGTTGTGATGCTGCTGAAGCAAAATATTGTTTTGTTAAAAATAACAGTTGAATAAAATAACTGAAAAGCATATCATGTGTGTTTTATTTGTTTTTTAAAACATAGAAAAAGGTAGGTTATCTTTTTAAAAACTGAAGCAAAATATTTATCCAAATAATAAGACAGACATATTGATGGGATAATACTGTAAAATAAGATTATTTTTTTTTTTTTTTTTTTTTTTTTTTTTGCGGGGCTGCAGTTGCCATTGTTTTAAAGCGCCCTGTAACGGGAGAAGCGCATCCACTACTTTCTGGTTGGCACTTAGTTCAAGCTCACATGCATTTTGTGTAGATAAATACAATTTGTAATATAACATTTACATATTGTGTATCTAGGCTATGTGATTAATTTTATATACAATGCGTCATGAAGAAAAAGCTCTTCAGCTTCACCTCACGCTGTTATTTCTTTTAAATGTTTACTGTGTTAACCACTATTGATGGTGATGTTTAATAATCTGTGTTAATTTAATTATTTTTTTTAATCCTGTCATGTTTCATTGTTTTATCAACAACGTTTTTAACAGGGCTTTAATTAAAATATTTTAATTGTCGCTATGACGCACACGCCCCGCCCCTTGCTTAAGCTCCACCCCCGATTAATCGAGTACTCGTTTCTCAAACCTGTGGATTACTCGAAATGAAATATGATCAGAAATGCCCATCCCTAATCAGCGCCGATAATCGGTCGACCCCTAGTGTAAAGCAAACATAATAATCAATACATAAAATAGCTATTAACATTTCTGCATTTCCAGCAAATCTGCAATTCCAGAAAACTCTTTGACTCACTTATTGTAGTCTAACACTGCAGCAGGAATGAGAACAGTCTTTTCTGCCCATTTCCCATCTGGAGTTTTGACCCTCCTTTGCACAGTCTGGTCTCCATTGGCTGAATGAAAGGAAGAACACATCAGGACTTCTCTTGTGTCCTTCCATTCCACAAAGAGAAGTCGGTCATCCCTGATCCACCTCATGCTTCCACAGGGTGCAGTTTTTGGCAGCTTGTTGAGGGTGGTTCGAGGGAAGCCCACCCTGTTGCATCTAATGGTTCCACAGGCCCAAAAGTTTTTTGTGAGGAGATCCCTAAACAGCATTGGGCTGGTGTAGAAATTATCTACGTATAGCTTATAGCCTGAACCCAAGACTTTGTCATCTACCAGAGCCATCACGGAGTCGTAGCTCAGCCCTTTGTTCTGTTGACTTTGAGCTACGGGGGATTTGCCTTCATAAATGAAAAAATCCCAGGTAGGCATGGCGTGAGTCTGCAAGCACAAAGAGCTTGTACCCCCATTTTGTTGGCTTATCTTTATGGTACTGCTTTAGACCAGTCCTTGCCTTAGATGCCACCATTCTCTCGTCGATGCTGATGTTCTTGTGTGGATGAAAGTAGCTTTTGCATCCATCACGAAGCTGGTCATATAATGGCTTTAGTTTGCAGAGGCGATCCTAGGCAGGTGTCCCTTTTTTCTTCAAGTTTTCAGCATCCACTTTTGGATCACTCAGGTGAAGTGCTGAAGAGATGGCATTGAATTTTCTGCATGACATGACTGATGCTGGGAAGCTGATACTATAAAGCCTGGAGCCATTCCAATAGTCTGTCACTGCCGGTAGCTTGACCAGACTCATGTAGATGACAACTGCGTTGAAGGAGAACAAGTCCTTCTGACATATGTCTTGCCTTGGTCTCCTAGTGGTATCCAGGTGCTCAATGTCAAAATTTGAATTTTGTATTATGGTCTGGCAAACAGACGATGAAAAGAACAGTTGAAATAGCTCCAGAGGACTGTAGGATTCTGTTGAAATAATTTGAGGCCCAGGATTTCGAGCAGGTCTAAACAATGGTTCACGTGGTGAAATATCTGGCTCATCTGGTGTATGCCACCTATCTTCAGTGCCAGATGAAACCGATTGAATCGGTCTTCCTCGCCCTCTGTCTGTCCCTCTCTTGGTGCTTCTTCCGCTTCCTCTCTCGCTTCTTCCGCTTCTTCTCTCACTTCTTCCTCTTCCTCTCTCACTTCCTCTTCCTCGCTCACTTCTTCCTCTTCCTCTCTCACTACTTCTTCCGCTTCCTCTCTCACTTCTTCCTCTTCCTCTCTCACTTCTTCCTCTTCCTCTCGCACTGCCTCTCCCTCTTTCTCTTCTTCTTTCACTGCTTCTCACTCTTTCTCTTCTTCTTTCACTGCTTCTCTCACTTTCTTCTCCTCTCTCACTGCTTCTCTCTCGTCCTTTCCCTGTTTCACTGCTTCTCCGTCTGGTTCTGTCTCTCCCTCTGTCTCCGAAATTACTAGGAGCAGCTGAAGTATGTGATTACGATGATGATGGTTGGCATGTTTGTTCGGTATTCCAGTCATCATCAGAAGCATCGTCTTGGCACCTATTATAATATGCATATATAATCATAATACATATTGGCATATAAAAAGCAAAAACTATAGCAGTGCATTTCAAGAGAATAAATATAATACATCATGTCACATCACATTTATATGCTGTTCCATAACATACATTAGTAATGACTGTAAATGAAATATACTTATATATATAAACTTAGCCAATATAATAAAAATAAATACATAAATAAGTAAATAAACTAAATATAATACATAATTACACATCTTGTCACATTTACATACTGCATATTAGTAAAGATGGTATAAATGAACTTACCGATCTAGTGAGATATCTGAAAATTCTGCTTCTGGAGAAAGCATTTCTGTTTTGTCATCACTGGACTCCTCCCGTTCTTCATCACTTGACTTGCAAAGCTCATCTACAACTTCTAAAAGTGTATAACATTTCTTTTTCTGCCTCTTCGGATCCATGTCATGACCATGAAGTGTGGAGTGTTGAAGTGCAAATAAAATGGTTGCTCCTATCCCTTGCAGGTTTACTTTTATGTACACTATGTTGACAAACGTTCAGCAGCAATTTTCAAACTGCAGGTGGACATGTGATTAGCAACAGGAGGCAATTAGCTTTTGATTGGATAATAGTTTGTCAAATTCAGGTTTAGGGCTGTGACGGTGGCCATGACAACTGCGTCACCGGCGGTGGTCGGTTGCCACCGCGGTTGTGTATTGCCACCGGCGGTAGTGCACGTGACGTCACACACTCTATAACAAGCATAATACAAAGTTTTGTAAACAAGTATAATAATAGTAACAGTTGCAAATTGTTTTATTTAGACTATAAATCTGCTAATTCACAAATTACCTCAAACGCCATACAGGGCGCTTCCTTTAGATTGGCAGGTTTGAGCACAAGAAAATACTGTTTATTCTGCATTCAGCATATTTATTTCGTGATGAGCGATGGACCTTGTTGGGAAACCAAATACTAAATCGCTGATCTGGAATCATCTCCATTCATGTCACCGATCCGCGTTTGTACAAGTCTTCAAGTTCACGTCATCGCAAACGCCCGGATGTTCAGGTGTGTATTGGTGAGGATTTCTCCAAATTGGCCAAATACGAATAAGACCGCGGTAAATGGAAGATGTTAACAAGAAATGTGGCAACATACGGCGCGATTCCTTTTCCACAGAGAGCGCGTGCACCAGACGAGGAGTTAACGCACCCGCTTGCTTGGAGGCAGAACAGTGAACCGTGTCTAAACCGGATGCCGCGTCGCAACACAACAGGTTGAGTCTGTCCACAGGACATTTTAACTTTGTTTCAGTTCGTCATAAATAGGACAAGACAGTTTACTGCGACCGATTTGTCGTGTTGTATCGCGCATCTGGTGTAGACAGCATCGCTGATTATAATGGGTTCTCGCCGTGCCGCCCGCGTGAGGTAGACCGGGTGTATTTAACTTTCTCATTTAAGGCTACTTTCCTATTTAACTGTATTTATTTGATATTTATTTTAGTGTTTTGCAGGCTGAGTGTTCACTGACGTAAGTGCTAAAATAAACACGTATGTTTGTTAATAGATGATTGAGCCTCATTTATTTATTTTTGCGTTTCAGAATTATATATATATATATATATATATATATATCACAACACCGCGCCACCTGCGGTAGTTGGTCTATTACCACCGCGGTGGTAAAAATCTGCCACCGTCACAGCCCTAGTCAGGTTTCAAAGAGGCCATTGGTCTACTGAGTTGCTGAGGACTCATGAGGGTCAGATACAGCTCTCGCTGCTCTGTTTCGGTTATTGAGACTTACTTGAATGACTTGCCTGATCATTTTTTTGGATAAAGGTATGAGATGTTTCTGATCAGAAGCCTTTATCAGACACATCAACTAGAGTGTTGATACAGAAACCTCCCAGAAAAAGTGAATTTCATGTATGATCATGCATCAACTGGACATGCATTACAATTTTCAATGAAGACTTGCTACATCAACCATGAAAAATATATACATTTTCAATTATATTCTCAATATTTTGGACAAATACTAGAAAATATATTTTGTTTGGATTATTAACATAAAAACTGAAGTTTAAGTGATTGTAAGTGTGTTTATTGGCTTTTCATAACTCCTGGTATACTTTTGATTTTTTTGCTACCTTCTCTTGTCACAAATTAATAAATTATTGTCACTACATAATATTTCCTCCAAAACAGTGCTCAAATATGAAAAGTACACACTTAGAGCTTTCCAACGATATATAGTTTGTCAATATTAGATCAGTTTAAGTATAGGATATAATTGTTTTAAACATGCAATGGCAAATGGGCCCACCGGTGGGCCAGTGACAGTTAACAGGTTAAATCTCTTTTAAAAATGTAAATAATAATAAAGACTCTGTTAACCAACAGGTGAGAGGATGGTTCTGCAGGAACACGCGTTCACTTTGATCAGTCAAGTCTCTAGCTTCCTGCTGACGAAAGTTATTACAAAAAGAAAGTTCATTTTTGACATGCAATTCCCTTTTATACCAGTAGGTGTAAAATGGAAGGTTGTGAAAAATGCCCACTGTCCCCCTCTCTTGATTGACACTGGTCTCATGTCTATAGTAGGGATTAGGGATGGGCATTTTAAGCAAAAGTAATATTCGATAATCACTGGGTATTATTCGATTACTATTCGAAAATCGCACCCCTCCCGCGCATGTACCCGCCCACCCACGCGCACAAACACACGCGCGCGCGCGCGCGCACACACACACACACAGAGAGAGAGGGGGAGAGAGACCATCCAGGCTTTCAATCTGTATGATAACAAACTGTTTAATTAATTAGAGAATAGTCTATCTTAACCCAAGAAAATTAACGATTGTAAAGTATGAGTGCTGAAACATATTAATATAACATAACCGAAGGAGGCATTTATTAACAGAACAGTCCGTCGATTATCAACTGCTCATAAGGCTAGGACATTTCTATTTAAAAAATGAGCATGGACATTAATATTATTAAAAAGAAAATCTTAAATCTGATTAATGCATCAATGAATATTAGGCGTAAAACATATAACGCGCTAAAACATATTGTGAACCGCCTGAATGACGGCACTTATTATGTGAACATTAATTTTAACGTCTGTCTTCATAACAATAACCTATTTCATATATATAAATATATTAAATGAAGAAGACGGGAGTGTTGTTCACAATTAGTTCGGTGAACTTTGAATTGAAACAAGGGAAGGAATATAGAGCAGAATATATTCTCAGAATTCCCCGCCGGAGTCTGAGCCCGTGTCTCTCTCTCTCTCCTCTCCGTTACAAAGCTGCTGTTGTAGCCATTTAAATAGTTCAGTTTTGGTTTTTAATAGCAAATTGGTCATTATTTTGTTTCCTTTCTTTATTAATTTAATTTAGAAATATGATTGGAACATCTTATTTTTGTTAAATTCAAGTTTTAGTTTTTTTTAAATACCAAGCGGCCAGCGCACGTTTGATCAGTTTATCTTTCTCAAATAAATAACTAAATAATTAACGTCATAATATTTTAAGAATAAAGTCAATAATACGATCATAAAATCATGTTACATTGCCTGAAGTTAAAATTACACCTGTATACTCTGCCAAAAATACAAAAAAATAATAATAAGTGTGGCATCCAACCTGTCATTCTTCACATTTAACACGAAAAACAACACACATATTTTGCATATAAATATAATATATCAACCAGTGGAATATTACGTTATTATTTCAGCAAAAAACGAATAATTTGAATGCAGGGAGCTCGTCACGGCTTCATTAATGGGAAACAGCACGTGAAGGCGGCAGAGAAGCACTCTGTGGAGTGCATCATTTTGTTAACTTTGTTTATTATTTTGAGTTGTTTGGGACGCTGTAACAAACGGCCCTCTCGCAATATATTGCTTAACAGGTCTATTGTTCACGCAATCAGGCTGCACGTATCAGAAGTTCCGTTCTCCAGCATGGTTAGCGCTCCCACTATAGTGTGTGTGTGTGTGTATGTATGTGTACACACTATGTATGTGTGCCGCGCCCGAGTGCCGACAGTGCAGTTTGTGTGCAGGCACGGAACAGAAGATGCTCTAAAATAAAACAAATAAATATCCTGTTGATCTGTGCATCTGTACTCCAGTATATAAATTCAATATAGATGAATTATTGCTAAAGTTACTTGCCAAGAGGGCTAGTTAGACATACTTCATGTGTTTGCCCGTTCAGGCGGCTCGCGCGTGTCAGAGACAAAACAGGCTCGCGCGCTGTTCACACAGAACAGAACACAACACGCATGTACTGAAAGGAGTTGTCTTTCGCGCCCAAATGCTTTTGAATCGCTTACATTTGTAAACAAACAAGGCTTAAAAACGCATGCAAATGATACAATTTAGTGACCACCTGCAGTGGCCCGATCTGGTAAGTGACAAATACGAGCGTCCTTCACACCATCGGACAGTATTTATTGTCAAGCCCTGGTACACCTTTAGAAAATAATCGCACAACCTAATCGATATTCTATAATTAAATAGAATATTCGAATATTCGAAAATCGTGACCCATCCCTAGTAGGGATGTGCATTTTAAGCAAAAGTAATATTCGATAATCGCTGGGTATTATTCGATTACTATTCGAAAATCACACCCCTCCCGCGCATGCACCCGCCCACCCACGCACACACACACACACACACACAAACAGAGGGAGAGAGAGACCACCCAGGCTTTCAATCTGTATGATAACAAACTGTTTAATTAATTAGAGAATAGTCTATCTTAACCCAAGAAAATGAATGGTTGTAAAGTATGAGTGCTGAAACATTAATATAACATAACTGAATGATGCCATTTATTAACAGAACAGTCCGTTGATTATCAACTGCTCATAAGGCTAGGACATTTCTATTTTAAAAATGAACATTCATATTATTAAAAAGAGAACCTTAAATTTGATTAATGCATCAATTAATATTAGGCGTAAAACTTATTGTGCGCTAAAACATATTGTGAACCGCCTGAATGACGGCACTTATTATGTGAACATTAATTTTAACGTCGGTCTTCATAACAATAACCTATTTTATAAAATTAACATGTTCACATGCTCGGGAAGAAGACGGGAGTGCAATCTGTTCACAATTAGTTCGGTGAACTTTAAATTGAAACAATGGAACGAATATAGAGCCCTGCGGCTTATCAGAATTCTCCACCCGAGTCTGAGCCCGTGTGTCTCTCTCTCTCTCCTCCCCATTACAAAGCTGCTGCTGCAGCCATTAAAATAGTTCAGTTTTGGTTTTTAATTGCAAATTAGTCATTATTTAGTTTCCTTTCTTTATTAATTTAATTTAGAAATATGATTGGAACATTTTAATATTTGTTAAATTCAAGTTTTCGTTTTTTTTAAATACCACGCGGCCGGCGCAAGTTTTCAGTTTATCCTTCTCAAATAAATGACTAAATAAATAAGATTAATGTCATATTTTAAGAATAAAGTCAAAATTACGATCATAAAATCATGTTACATTGCCCGAAGTTAAAGTTAAAATTACACGTGTGTATACTCTGCCAAAAAAATAAAATAAGTGTGGCATCCAACCTGTCATTCTTCACATTTAACACGAAAAACAGCACAGATATTTTGCATATAAATATTTATGGTTATCAACCAGTGGAATATTACATTATTCTTTCAACAACAAAAAAAATAATTTGAATGCAGCGAGCTCGTCACGGCTTCATTAATGGGAAACAGGACGTGAAGGCGGCAGAGAAGCACTCTGTGGAGTGCATCGTTTTGTTATCTTTGTGGTTTATTATTTTGAGTTGTTTGGGACGCTGTAGCAAACGGCCCTCTCACAATATATTGCTTAACAGGTCTATTGTTCACGCAATCAGGCTGCACGTATCAGAAGTTCCGTTCTCTGGCATGGTTAGCGCTCACACTATGTGCCGCCCGAGTGCCGACAGTGCAGTTTGTGTGCAAGCACGGAACAGAAGATGCTCTAAAATAAAACAAACAAATATCCTGTTGATCGGTGCATCTGTACTCCAGTATATAAATTCAATATAGTTTAATTATTGCAGGGCTCTAGACTAACTTTTTGCACTGGGTGCACTGGTGCGCCTAACTTTTTTTCTTAGGTGCACCGGCACAAAAGTTAGGTGCACCCAAATTTTCATAAAGGCAATATTGACTAGTAAACAATTAACTAACAATCTGGTCAACATAAAGTTCTTTATTTGAAGCACAATTCTACAAGAAAGGTAACTTACAGAAAAAGTGATGGTGCTTAAAGTGCCTCACTGAGCTAATATTTAAACTTAAAAACATCTCAGGATAAATAAAATCTAAATTAAGTGTTTGAAGGGTGTCAAACTGAACATCTCGTGGCTCAATGTCTTATGGACTATCCTCCATTGCAGTCACATGCCCCTCGAATGGCCAACTCCTGTAGTTTGTCCTTCTTGATCTTTGGCCTTGGCTAAACCAGCTGGCCACACTCTCTCTAGCATCAACATGGTCCAGACTTGACCCCCTACACTGATTCATATCAGATCTTCCACTGTGTCTGAATGAAGGGATGCTCTACTGCAGTGCTTCTCAAACCCTCCCCTTAAACCTATTAAAAAATCCTTCAAAATATACCACAGACAACATTCTTCTAATATTGTTATGACTTTTCTAACTTCGAGAAACATTGTAGGGCTCCAGACTAGCATTTAAGGACACCAGCACCAGTGCCTTTAAGCTCTAGAGAAGGTGGCACCAGCACCTGACAGTAAAGCACTCACCCTAATCACACATGTACATCTCGGAGATGTCTGCATTTACATATTCAATAGGTATTTTTAAGTGTGTTTGCTCATCTGCAATACATCTCTAATATGTTTCCAGTAGATGTAAATATCAAATAGAGATTTATTAAATGCATGTAAAACTGCTTCTGAGACGTTTATCAGATTACACAGATGTTTCCCAGATCTTTAGCAGACGTCTTACAGATATACTTGTGCTGTCTGGGTAGTTGAGATGCAGTTCAAAATGAACTTTTATCAATGTCATTTATAATGTCTAAATATAATTTTATATATATATATATTAGGGAGTGGAAATGGCTGATAAGCCTAAAAGTACTTCTCTGCAGCCATCTAATAGTAGTAATTTAATGTATTTTTTATTTTTAAATAAGTGTTTGCTTTCCTACATTATGAAACTTTTAGTTTTATAAATGGGGCAACCTATGAAGGATGAACAAATAATGTCATCACATTAAAAATAACTTTAAAATTCGGTAATACTTAAAGTTTGAAGTGCTGGGAAAAGTTGTGTGAAGCATTTAAAAACACTTTAAGACATTAGACCATTTCTGCCCAAAGTTATTCCTGTAACGTTAGTTATATTAAATCCATGGTGAATGGTGGAGAAAGATGTGTTTATTGAACAATGTTTATCCTGGTTTCCACATCAGTGGCGTTTGTTCTGATGTCTGTAGTTTTAACATAATTCTGTGCCGAATTTGAATGCTTCTCACAAGATTTGACAGAGATGTTATTGATTCTACTTTCTTCACTGTATCTCCCAGTACTGTGTATAACGGTGTAGCGTGATCGAGAGCAGCCCGCGGCTCCGGTCCGAGCAGATAAACGGTCTGTAGCCCAAACGAGTAGCGCGGATTCGATCCGCTTTCGGTTCGTTTGTCCGATGCAGCTCTTGTAAATCGGGCATGATGAGAACGCAAAGCTGTTCATTCCATTTTTGGAACTGAGAAACAACCTTTCTTTGACTGAATGCGCATTGCGATGACGTCACAAGACGCGTCTAAGCGCAAAATCTGCGGCAATTTGGAAAATAGCGGAGTTTGCTTGATTTTGCGATATATTCAGCGATCGCAGAATCCTGGAGGGACTGTCAGACGTTCACTGAACAGAGCAGATTCAGAGAAAGAGCTGCGTGCATCTCTACTACTCACCTCTCTCTCTGTCTGACAGCAGCACACGCATCTTCAAACGCACACACACACACCAATACAGGAGTATCTGGACCACGGCCAATCAGAGGGGGGATCCGCCCTTCACTATCTCTGATTGGTTTAGACCATGATATGAGACTAACGTGTCTGTTGTCGAACAGCAGAGAGACTTTCTGAGTTGCGGAGACTTTTTTTTTTTCCGCGAATGGCTGGGCGCACCAGTGCGACCAAAGTTTTTTTTTAGTCGCACCCTTGAGAAATTAGGTCGCACGTGCGACTAAATTGGTCGCATTCGAGAGCCCTGTATTGCTAAAGTTACTTGCCAAGAGGGGTAGTTTGACATACTTCATGTATTTGCCCATTCAGGCGGCTCGCGCGTGTCAGAGACGCGGCTGTTTGTGCTCGCGCTGTTCACACAGAACAGAACACAACGCGCATGTACTGAAAGGAGTTGTCTTTCGCGCCCAAATGCTTTTTAATCGCTTACATTTTTAAACAAACAAGGCTTAAAAATGCATGCAAATTATACAATTTCATGATGACGCTGCAGTGGCCCGATCTGGCAAGTGACAAATCTGAGCGTCCTTCACGCCATCGGACAGTCTTTATTGTCAAGCCCTGGTACACCTTTAGAAAATAATTGCACAACCTAATCGTTATTCTATTATTAAATCGACTAATCGAATATTCGAAAATCGTGACCCATCCCTAGTCTATAGGACCTTTCACTAAAAAGCTATTACAAAAAAAACACCCAGTGAGCTATAGCAAAAAAACGAAGAAAACTTGCACTTTCCCCACGTTCCCTTGCTGAAAGCTCTGCAGAGAGCGAGCTATCCCGGCTTGAACTTGCACATTGAGATGGCTTGTGCGGGCTAGTGCTTATTACATCGAGCGAAAACTATGAAAAATAAGGCTGTGAAACATGATAAAATTTGCCCTTTTGGCGGTCACACTGTTTAGATTTTTTTTGGGCAAGTCGATTTGGAGTTATTGCCGTTTATTGCTGAATGTGTCATGAATAACGAAAACTAAACCAACCCCCCTCTCTAACTTCCGTCTGTCTGACGCGCGTGCATGCTCCTGCCGCACCAGTGCTCATTCGGTATTTTAAACTTAAACAGGCTGTCAGGACGGACCTTTATACAAAAATGGAAATGCTCGCGTGAATTTGTGAAATTTATATATAAGAATATGACCATAAACTGCGCTCCATTTTTTGCGCTGAGGACGCACACGCATGTCACAGCGCCTGACAGGGCAAGCCTTTACACTAATGCATTAACTTAAAGCTCAAAATAAAGAATTATCATGTTTTGGGCAGTTTGGATCACGTACTTCTCCCGCAGCATCTCATTCTGTTTCCTCCACTATTTTTAGATGCATTTTGTCCATAGAAATGCTTTATTCAGTGCTCTAATTTGAGCAACCTGTTGAAGTTGGACGTGCACTGTGGGCAGACCCGACTAACCGATAATGAGAATCGTTGTCGATGATTTTCATAATCGATAATAATCGATTTTATCGATTAGTTGTTGCAGCCCTAGTTTTGAGTGAATAAATGGCAGACAATATTGTCAAATGGATACAAAACAGTCTGATTGGTAGATATGTAAAGACTTTATAAAACGGTGATATAAGCAATCTTGTGACTTTGACATTATTTTACTCCTTATTTTCGAGTTGGTAACAGTGGGTCAAGCAGTCATCCACCATGAGTGATTAGAGGCTATTTATAAAAAAAAAATCTAAAGCTTGAACTAATTTATTTCTAAATGTTTAGAACCGCATATTTATGATAAAAACAAGATTTATTTGTAATTGTACAGTTATTGTAATGGCTATTATTAATTTTGAATAGACATGCAAAACAAATGTATTCTTTTGTAGATTATTAATTTGCAAAAATTGCAATTTTTTTAAAATCTAATTAATTACATGATGTGGCGAATGGCGATTAATGGCAAACTAAATTTGGCTGTGAAAATATCAGCAGAAGATGATTTTAAGACTAATATTGTGTTTAATGAGAAAGTAACATGTAGATATTAAAAATCGTAACTTTATAAATAAATATTTTATTTTAGTAAACATAATTATTAGACACTAACGTTTAGGCTACAACAGCCTAAAACTATGGATCATGAAAGAAGATAATTTGAGAAACATCTCAGTATTTGTTTTTATGCAATGAAAGTAATTTGTAACCAAAACAGCTTTGTTACCAACAGTCTTCAAAATACTTTCTTATACAGGTTTGTAAATGATGACAGAAATTAAAATGTTTGGGTGAACTACCCTTTAATGTTTTTTTTATTAAATACTCTAAATAAGAAACCTTCTCATAAATATTGTTGAGTCATTAATTCTTTCATTTGACTTGTTCAAAATGCAGATTCATTCAACTAAACATTGAATGAATGTTTAGGTGATGCACAGCAGTTCTGCAGTGGCTTTACAGGAAATATTTCAATTGGCAAAACTGAGCAAAAACAGATGATGTTGTTTAAAGCTAACAAAATATCAACTTATTTACGGAACTATTGTATAAAATCACATTGGCACTTGTGCTATTCACATATTCAGACATAAACAGCAGTCGTGTGATGTTGCTTATCATATGATATAAATATGAGAGACAAACTCATACATTTTTACATGACAACCAGGCATTTTTATTAGAGTTGGGTATCGTTTTTTTATATATACCGATTTATACTTTTAAATCGGTATATAAATCTTTAAATAGTAAAATATAACTGTTCATTTTAAATAGTAATAATATTTCACAATATTATTTTTACTGTATTTTTGATCAAATAAAATTTTCAAAAACAGTAAAGAAAAAAACCTTATTGACCCCAAAGGTTTCAAAAGTATATTTATATCCATAATTAATCCATATTGAATATTTGTGCATTATGTGCTTATGTTCTTTTCCAGTAACGCAATATTTTCTGATGAGTAATGTGTATGTCATGTCTTTTTTTAGTGACAGAATGGGGTGATGATGTGAGACCAATGTCTGAAGATGAAGCCATGGTCATAGTCAACCATCAATCTACAGGAGACGTGTGCACCCTGATGATGTGCTTGCAGGACAAGGGCACGGTACGCACACCTCTGCTTGAGTTGGGGCTAGTACTGCTCTCATGGTTGTGAATTGTACATTAAATATAGGCTGACATCACATTGATAATATTTCAGATCAGACAAAACTAATTCTCATGTTCTTATCCAGGTTGTACGAAAGATGTTGTGGTTGATGGACCATGTTTTTAAATATACAAATTTTGGGGTTGTTTCCTTGATTCATGGAGATTTCTTCATCAGACAGGTAAGACCTGTTCACTTAAAAAGAAAATATAGATTTGTTGTTACGTAATGTGACAATGATAGTGAGTTGATGTTCTACCTTCATTTGTCTGCATTTATTAAAATTAAAAATGAAATTGTTTTAGTGCAAGGGGAAATTTAGCCAACATTGACGAGATTTGTCATTACCAACAGGGCAAAGCACATCGAGAAAAGCAACTAGTAAACCTGAAGGATCACCTAGACAAGTATTATTGCAACAGAGACAGGAAATGGATTGTACTGTTTCCTGAGGGCGGCTTCCTAAGAAAGAGGCGAGAGACAAGTCAGTCCTTTGCCAAAAAGAACGACTTGCCTCACTTGACTCACGTAACACTGCCACGACTAGGCGCCACACAGATTATCCTGAAGACCTTAGGACCCCAGCAGGAAAACGGTATATTGGGAACAGAGGGAAGCCCACCAGGTCAAAGTAAGGAACACAATCTACTCATTTATGTGACCCTGGACCACAAAACCAGTCTTAAGTTAAATTATTGGTTTATGTTAGGATCAGGCAATACTTGGCTGAGATACAACTATTTGGAAATCTGTAATACCAAATACTTATGCAATCTCTCTGTCTACGTTATGAAAACTGCTAAAACACTGGAAAAATATTATAACAGTGTAATTCTACTATAATTAAAAAATTACAATAGCCTATGTTTCTCTATTAAAACAACAGAGGTTAAGTGCATTTATTCAGTGATCACAATCAATATAGTCAATATATAGTGTGTTGTACTGATATCTTGACTACCGTGAACAGCTGCAATTTTTTTATATTCATATTCTGTGTGCTCAGTGCACATCAGTGATTAATTCATTAAACTTTTCATTTAAGTATAAATACATTTTTTCTAAAAGTGTACATCTTTTGAGTCAAATTTATTACATTTAACCAGTCAATTAAGATAATACACATTTAGGCTGTTACAAAACAAATTAATCCACATTAATCTCTGCAAAAGTTGCTGCTTTAGATGTTTTTACACACTGTTTAATGCAGCTCAGAGGGACATGGAGTGCTTTAACCAGTTACAAATGCATAATTTGACGTTTTAAACATAAAACATTGAATACTGATATTTACAATTATTTAATAAATTAAAATAGACTTTAAATGTGAAATGAAATTGCCAGCAGGTGGCAGCACGTCACGCATAACAAGTGAGTCATTTTGACTGAACCGAATCATTTAAACGGCTCATTGATTCATTCAGGAACGAATCACTGAGACGCAAAACTGTGCTGTGGCTGTTTGTCGACGAAATGCAGCAAAAACAGGCAATATGGTGTATAAAATGTAAGTCTCTTGATATTAACTTATTGTTTATTGAACTGTTGTATAAAATCAATGTCACATTTGTAACCATGCTTATTTTTTTAAGAAAGAACTGCACTCTTTGTGTGATTTGAATCATATGAAACATAAATATATTTTAATGCAGACTGAAAGAACACCCTCTAATTGCACACGTGCACTGTTTAGCCCGCTTCATTAATCACCACGTAGGCTAATGTGTGCGTGCACTCCGTAACGTAGGTGTTTTGTTGGGTTTTTGCAAAATTCTTGATATTGTCAAATTGCACATCGTTAAAACAACGATATTATCGCAGACGATATATATCGCACACCCCTAAGTCTATACAATATAGTCTAGATCTCATGACAGAACACAGACTGGCTGAGTGACACTTTCATTTAGATAGCTAAACTCCAGCTTGTTTGTCAGTGTTTTCAGATCATCGGCGACGGCAATGAGAAGCGAGCATGTGCGCATAGTTGCCAGACTGCTTAAAATAAGAAAAACACCAGGCAGAAAATGTATCCTTGTAACAGCGAAGCTCTGATTTGGGGATTTGAACTTTTGATGTCTGACAACCGCACACATGAAAAGTCTCATAGTAGAGGTATGTAGATAGGGTTATTCCGATACTAGTATCAGAAATTCCTCCAATACCACAAAAAATTCTGGCATTGGCGAGTACTTGAACCCACATTCTGATCCGATACCATGTTCTCACACGAGACCTATAGTTATGCCCGCTAGCTTTGCTTAATGCTGCAAATCGGAAATCAACTCCTCTTCGCTGCTCAGAATGCAAACACTGGAAGTTGTGCTGTTGTCGTCACAAGCAACCACTCTTTAGAGCAGTGAAGAATAAATACAAACGGGATGGCACATTGCCAGTAAATCGCGTATGTGACGGAATCTTCACCCTGGGCAACTAAATGAGGTCTAATATTAGCCACTGGCTAATATGTGCTTCTTTGTTGTATTTTCCTGTCAAAATAACGGAGTTTGTTTGGAATTCTTCAGCTTTTAAGAACTGCTGGGTTCTCTGGTAGTAGGCGGAGCTAATAAGCAAACGACAATCTCATTGGCTGGTGCTCACCTATTATCGTCCCTGTTTTGATTTCAGCAAATCAGTTCGAGCGAATGCAGATAACGTGATTAATATTCATGAATCCAGCAGCTCGTTAATCCTTAGTGCGTTTTATATTGTTCTTAGTAGAATTCATAGTATGATTATTATCTTATCAGTATTATTGATAGTTTTTCCCCATTTTTTACAGAAACTGAATGACCAAAAAAGCACCACCACCAGCCTAAGTTCAGTTAAAATGACTAATGTGCATTTATACATGGTTACCAAGTTTTAATTCTAATTACTAAAGTGATATCATTAAATAGTACTTGATTATCATAATATATTTATAATGCTTGACGGACTGATGTTAAGAGTATACTTTTAGATATTTAAAAAGCGGTGCCATTTTCCAAACATATATTTTTTTGCTTACTCGCCAGACTGTATATATAGGGAAGCGCACCATAAAGAGGTGTTAGTGAGACCAGCAGGGGGTGTTCGACCTGCAGTCTGTGTGGGTCCTCCTAACGCCCCAGTATAGTGACGAGAATACTTTACTGTAAAAAAGCCCCGTCCTTCGTATGAGATGTTAAACTGAGGTCCTGACTCTCTGTGGTCATTAAAAATCCCATGGCACTTCTCGTAAAGAGTAGGGGTATAACCTCGGTGTCCTGGCCAAATTCCCACCACTGGCCCTTGTCAACCATGGCCTCCTAATAATCCCCATCCACTTGATTGGCTCTATGACTCTCTCTCCTCTCCACCTGTAGCAGGTGTGTGGTGAGCGCACTGGCACCATTGTCCTGTGGCAGCCGTCGCATCATCCAAGCGGATGCTGCACACTGGTGGTGGTTGAGGAGAGACCCCCCTACATGATTGTAAAGCGCTTTGGGTGTACAACAATACATAAAGCGCTATATAAATGGCTCATTCATTCATTCATAAAATAATTGTATCAATTCATACAGGGCTAGTTGGACATAAAGCTTTATACTAGGGGTCGACCGATTATCGGCGCCGATATTAAGCATTTTTACGATTATCGATATCGGCCATTTTCAAAACAGATTTGCCGATAATTTTTTTTTATTTTTAAGATTATGCAAACAAACATATTATTTACAGGTGACTATTTATTGGTGAATAAATAATACAGGTGAAATTATTTAATGTTTAAATGCACTATTTGGCTCGATGCAGCCTGTCTGAGCTCAACACTCTGTGGCCTAGAGCAATCTCCGCCCACCGCTCATCTGATATGTAGGGAGTCACGAGTCCGACCAATCAACGCGGAAAACTGAAGGCAGTCTCACACCGAAAGCACTTGCTAACTGGAGCTGCCTCAGTGATCACTCATCAGTTGTCTCTCAAAGGTAAGGCAGCAGCAGATGTTAATGAAGTTGCATTAAATCACAATCCACTCTGATGTCCGCGATGCGGAAAATGTGGGCGGAATCGCGGAATGCAGTCATATAATGGAATTTACCGTATAACGCGGAATGTCATGGAATTTGTTGAAGTTTGGATGAATTAATCAAAAGTAAATCAGTACACTTAAATCGACTCGCGCTATGGACTAGTATCTATAAATATTAAGCCGCAAAAACACTATTTAAATATGAATCCTGCATGTTCTGCATCTCTGTTAATGAATGACACAGACGTGTGGTTTCATTTACTGCACACATACATACTGAAGTGCGTGATGCTCGCGGTGTTTTCAGCATCTGCCGTCTCACTAAATGAGGACATAAATACATGAACAACATCCCCAGAACTGCTCGGACAGTCACTTCATGAGCATTTGACCGTTTCATTTGAGTAAAACGATCATCATATCATATATACATAGGCTACAGAAACTTAAAAGGTCCTCATGGCAACCTGTCAAAATATAAGTTCGGTTTAGCCGAATATATTACTGTGGTGCAGTAGAATATACGTAATACAACTACAACAATTATTACAACTTTTGTTGAGAATAATCACACAATATGCTAAATATGTTTACTTTTAAGTTTTACAAAATGTTTACAGAATGCTTCTGGGTGATCCCTGCACTCATGTTATTATTGATATTATTAATATTACTTTTTATTTAATGTTGTTGTTATTAACAGTTTTCAGAATTAAAGACATGTTTAAAAGCATTTAAAGAACGTTTTTTGTCAGAGCTCTTGTTATTATTAATTTTGGCATTCATTTTCATTTTTACACCAGACACGTATATCGGTTCAAAATATCGGTTATCGGTCTACTTGCTCTGTAATAATCGGTATCGGCATCGGCCCTGAAAAACACATATCGGTCGACCCCTACTTTATACATACCCAGGTATCGGATCAGTACTCGGTATCGGCCAAATACCCTGAGCCTAGGTATCAGAATCAGTATCGGAAAGGAAAAAAGGGTATCGGAACATCTCTATATGTAGAGCAGTCCGCAATAATATTGTCTTTTTTGATAAATAAAGAGGTTTTGTTAAAGTTTGTATTTTTTGGAATGCATTTGTCTCGTCTTATTTCATCAAAGACAATGGCATGTTGATATAGTCATAGTTATCATTTATTAACCTTATTGTCGTCTCGTCTTTGTCTCGTCTTAGTCATGGGAAAAAAGCTTTTCAATGAACATTTTTCGCCATGGTCTTCATTTATCGAAATTAACACTATAGACAATAGACTTTTTATTTCGTCCATCCGATATCGTCATATCGCACAGTCCTAACTACCTAGAGCAGATGCTATTGGCTAGTATGGCAATGTCCCTTAATACGGTTATGTATCACAGGGTTAGGGTTAGGACATTTTCTTAACAAAATAACAATGTCCTAGCCCTATGATACATAACCGTATTAATAACAATGTTATTATTATAATTTTTTAATGAGATTATTTTTTAATATGACATTGCAAGATTAATGTAATATTATTTACTAAAAGATTAATTGACCTATTACAAAAAAACTATAGATTAGTAGTCAATTAATCAGCTATCCAAATAATCATTTGTAGCAGACCTAGAATCTAAAGTAGAGTCATATAAAATATTTATCATACTGAAGTGTGAGCTTAAACATTTATTTATGTAGATGTAAAGGCCAGTTTATAAAATGTCAAACTAAACTATATAAAATATTTTTATATAGTTTAAAAAAACAGAAGAAAAAAAAATTCTGCACCAAAGCTATTCGTATTATTCAGTTTCAGTGCAGATATTTGTCATTGTCATAACATCTGGAAAGCTAAATGGATGGTTCAGCACCCAAACAATAAAAAAAAGATAAAAAGTTTGCGGTGATTTTGATTCCTTTCATTCAAGTAAACGAACAATATCAGAAGTAAACTCAGTGACTTTTATTGTATTGATAAAATACACACACCTTTTTTTAAACTGTAACACATTAGAGAACACATTTTCAGTGTTAATCAAGAGTTAATAAACTCCTAATTGTCTGCTCATTAATAGTAATTTTGTAGTAATGTGTTTAGGTATTTGGTAGGTTTAAGGGAGTAAGAATATGGTCATGCAGAATAAGGCATTAAAATGTGCTTTACAAGTACGTCTAATATGCCAGTAATCTGCATGCTAATAAGCAGCCAGTTAATAGTGAATAGTGTTCCCTTCTGAAGAAACAAATGCATACCGGTTTGTAATGACATGAGGGTCAGTGAATAAAATAATTTGTTTTGGATAAACTATACATTTGTAAAAAAAAATATTAATAATAAAAAATGACTTAAAATACTGATACTTCAGTGCATTGACTATGGGTTGTGACCGAAGTGTATTGTAGTACTATACGGTGTCAATATTTTCTCACCACACCTAGTACATTTTAAAATTCATTGTTAGGTGGATCTTCCATTTTGTCTCCTCACACCACTTATGCAGTGCATATATTTGCTCTGCTTAATGGAGGATTTGCTGTTATTGAGTTGACTAATGGAGATGTTGCGTTCTGATGGGCATGAATTCAAAACAAAGAAACACTTAGGCTGGTTAAGCAATATAATAAGCTGCTAGTATTGAGGACATGCCCTCACAGAATGCACATCTTCATTTTAATAATTCCTCTTATTAGATTTGTAAGTACAGTGTGATGATATGTTAACTGAACCAATAAACAACTATTTTAGAGATTAAGGAGATTAAAGCAGCACAGTCACTGAGTGTTTCAACTAGCTGGTTATTAAGGTGGACTAGTTTTAGTTTGTTCTGATAGTTTTTTTTTTTCTGGCTGTATTTTAAGCAGTGACACCTGTTTCTAGGAGTTGCATCTCTAAAATTGATCTTTTTAAGCACCATCGGTGCAGCCATCACAACTAGGGCTGCACGATATATCGCCTGCGATATTTAATGCGCATCTTGTCAGTAATCCGGTCCTGTAATCAGTGGTAAATTTGCGCAGCTTGTCAGTAAACAACTGCTGTGTGGTAAATGCTGCTCCATGTGAAATCACGCACGTGATGGAAATTAACTCTGATTACAGGAACGGCTTTACAGACAAGATGCGCTTTAAATATCGCATGTGACATATCGTGCAGCCCGAATCACAACTAGGGGTGCTCCGATCAGGATTTTTTAGGCAGATTACAGAAAACAATATCTGCCGATACGATCACCTTTACCAATCTTTTTAAATACTTTTATCATGTAAAATGATGATGATCCAATCAAGATTTGTAAACATTTACTCAGAGCCTGAATTTCATTTTTGAAAATGAATTCCCCTCTTAGGGGATTTTTAGTTGGCAAAAAAAAATATATATATATATATATAGTTAATTTGTATATATAAATATATAGTTTATTTATTTTTTAGGTGACATTTTTCACAAAACAAATATATTTATCTCACGTAAATGTTTGATTATGCACTGCATTTAAAACAATAGCTTACACACAGCTCAAGCCTGATTTCATGAGCTGTATGAGACGGGCTTTCATACTAGGGTTATGACAGTGAGGAAATTTTCCCACCGGTTAATTGACATATTGTTATACCGGTATCACCGTGGTGTGGGGGCGGGTGGTCGTCGTTTGAGTTTTCCCTTTTTCCCTAGTTTTCCTTTGGTTAAAAAGCACTGTGCATATTTTTTTTTCACTTTGAAGAAATTAAATTAAATTAACAACAAAATACAACGTAGAACATAGAACTTTTATTAACAAAATAAAAAAACACCATGCTGTATGCCTAATATAAAATGACAAATAACGTACACAGTTTAAATATACAAAACAAAAAATAAGTTAAGAATCAGGAACAACCTTGATGTAAAATAATGGGGAAAAATCACACTGTTTAAATAAAATAAAAATCAGCAAATACTGTGGAACCAAATACATGAGAAACTAATGTTTAAAAAAACGAAAACATTATCACTTAGATCAGGGATGCCCAATCGGTCGATTGTGAAGGCAATGCTGGTAGATTGCACTTTAGGTCAGTGGTTTTCAGCCAGGGGGGCGAGAGATAAAACAACAATATAATATATTATGACTCGCATGTTAAGTAATGTAAAAAATATATATAGCCTATAAATAAATAACAGCACCACCTCTCTACGTATTCTGTGTTTCGGAGCAGCAAAATATTTCTCACCGCGCTGTGTGAAATACAGACTGAACAGCGGCTCAAAACCGCTGTATGAGCATATGATGCTCAAACTACAGTTCTGGGCTGGATAAAAGAAGCCAGTGTCACACTAGTAACTTAAAGATTTGATGGACGCCCATTGTAATCAAGGTAAAGCGGATTGCAGTATCATACAGGATCGTGCATTAGGCGCGTGTTATAAATGATGCGCAAACGAACCGTGTATTTGCACTCTCGGCTCACTCATCACTATAACATGATTTTAGCTTGAATACAGCCCAGTATATTCACGTAGTTGAATACAGCGAGTGTTTTATAACGGATGCTCACGTGTGTTGAAGTTTGTGAGGATCAGTGGTGTTTGTGCACACGGGCATCAAACGCTCCAAACAACTTGTTCTTACAGAGGAACTATTTACTGATGGCATCGTGAATAGTGAATAATAAAACATTAATTTTGTATTATTAAATTAATGCAATATAAAGATGCAAGCCTTTTTTTTTTTTTTTTTTACTTTTCACTTGGTAGATCTCGGTGAGTTTCTCATTTGAAAATTAGATCCGCACACCAAAAAGTGTGGGCACCCCTGACTTTAATTATTTTTTAGAAGTCACCAGGCTTTTCAAAATCCAAAATATTTTTAAAACGGGTGCTTTTACATTTCATTTTGAAACTCTTCAGCCATCGTCTTGTCGGTCTCACCTCACTCTTCTTGTCAGTCATCTCTCTTGACGTGATAAATAAAATCTGATCTGTGATGTAGAGGTCTGCGTGGGACTTTTTTTTTTAGTCCCTCTCCCGCAAGGTTTTATTCCGCACCCACCCACTCCCGCGATATAATCACTGTTTGTTCATATTTCTGATGAAAGACAGATAGACTAACAAATAAAAGTTTAGTCTGCACAAAATTGTCAAGTCTTGAATTTATTGACAGAAAAATGCCAAGTGTCTGACCTGAATAGAATGAATATCATATCTTCATGAAAATCCTTTCCAGCTAACACACGCAGGACCAGTTATGTGATTTATTGGTACTGTACTTTTATTTCACGTGTTGCATGCTCGTAGTTTCTGCGCTTTAGTGAAGTGATGTACAGCGCGGCACCACGTTCGCGAGTGCTATAGAAGAATGCGTGCTACCAGCACAGTATAACATCTGACATGACAGGATAGTTAGTTTTTTCCTGAGGTGAGAGACTTTTTATCTCATAAGTTACGAAAATAACGATAGAATAATGACACTAACATTAAACCCGCAGATACTGAATCGGGACAGTGTGTTTTTCTCAGGCACTCTTTCTTTACTTAAACTGCATCTGACAGACGTGTCAACCGCTTTAATTCACGTCTTTTAAAATACAAATATTGCATCAGAAAAACATTTAGAATTATATTTTTTGTTGTTGATGTCGTTTCTTTGTCCGCACACTCCGCAACCCACCAGTTGAGAAACACTGCTATACACTGTTGTATATGTATGTCTTATTGTCTTTTTATATGGTCAGTTTTATTTCACTGTTTGTCTTTTTTTCCTATTTCTGTTTAGTTTTCATTTGTATTTATTTTAGTTTTAATAGATTTATTACTTCAACTTTTTTTCAGTAAACATTTTATTTTAGTTTCTCATTTAGTTTATTTCAGCTTTATTTCCCTTTTAGTCAACATTAACAACACTAGTTTATGCAAGATATTTGATAGTTAGACATTTGATATTTTAATATTATATTTGAATGCATTTAATTGTATTTATTTTATCCTGTTGAGGGCATGTGTGCTCTTTAATTTAATTAATGTAGACAGCCAGTGGGGTAACTTCTCATGCTGTTGTTTTGGTTGGATTTTATATTAGACATCCCACTTTGTCAAGTTTAGGGATGCACCGATATGGAAATTTTGGCCGATACCGATAACTGATAATTCTTTATATTTGATAACCGATATGTTGGCCGATAAATTTATATCCAAATTTGTATATACTTTTTGAGAGCCTGATTAAAAATAAAAATCATTTGGGTCTCATCATTAAAAGCCACATCAACATAAGCTGCCTAGTTTGAACAGTGTAAGTTAAAAAAAATATTTTACTCTCCCATTACCAAATTTTGCCATAAAGTCTCACAAATAAAATAAAATCCAAACAAGTAATTGGACATCGTTATATGTGTAAAGAATCAAAATGCATGTGCCATGGATGAATAAAACAGAAGAGCCATCTGCATGGACAATAATGAAATTATATTAATTACTAAACCATATTGTTGATGAAAATAATAAGATAAAATAAAAGTGGTGGTTATTATTAATAATGCTTCAGTGATTTTGAAAAAGTAACAAATTAATAGGCTACCACTGTTTTAAATAGCAGCTGCGTGCGCTGTATGAACACTGGAAAACTGAAGCGCTTGTTATAGTGGGCTAATTGGGCTAATTGAGAATCAGATATTTATAGAACATAAACATAATATTACAACTTATATATGCACAAAAATACGGACTTGGCTTTCTGAAATAACGCGCTGAAACACGGCAACTAAACCCAAAGAATTCACAATGTTTTATTATAATGATGTTCTCATTATAATGTTATATACACGACAGTCCCAATCATAGTTGTTAGTTGTGCGCTGCTGTTTGAGCTGCATGCGCTGAGCTAAAGATGATCACCAGCAAACTAAAGCGCTCTAATAATTAACCAAATGCATTCTATATGAGAAAGCAGATATACGTCAAATTAACACAATATTACTATGTACAATTGCACAAAAGGCTGCAAATGCACAAGTGAACTTAACTGTCATGGAGGTGTAGCTCCGTTGTGGACGCGTGCTCAACGCACGCACAAAACACAGCGCACAAAGATTACACAACGTCATTTACAGTAATGTTATTATAATTTTATGTAGCCTTTATGACAGACTTGCTCTGCACATGTTACACATAAGTGTATTGTCCTTATCAAAGTGATTCAATTATATTTCAAGCATTTCATTACCATCGTGGTGAATAGCGCACATCTGAACTGTCTCTGAAGGAAATAATGCATTATTTATCGGCTTAAAGATATCGGCCACATTTTCTTATCAGGCCGATACCGATAACAGAAAAAATTATACCGATATGGTGGCCGATATATCGTTCATCCCTAGTCAAGTTAAATATAGTTAAACTTTTAAACAACCGTATGTTCTGGTCCATTCTGTCATTCTCATACAGCTGTTTTTGAACACATGAACACATCTTATTTGATCATCTCCTAAGAAATATGTCTAATCGGTGTCTGGTGGACCATAATTACAAAGTGCTTTCTTAAGACCGACTTGTCTTTCAGATAACACAACGAATAGTTGCAATGAATAGAACAAATATTTAGCACATTTGTCATTCTTAAACTCAAGGACTAAAAGTGGTTAATTCAGTTCATGTTGAAAATTGTAGTTAATGATTACACCAAAATTGTGCATTCAGTTCGTCAGAATATCAAATCTAGTTTTTTGGTGTTAATAACTGTGAAAATGCGTCATTGCAGTAAAAACAAACCCATTTGACTGACTGACTTCTGTGCAACACAAAAAAATTTAACTATGCACTATATTCTTCAAGTACTAAATCAAGTACATTTTGTGTTTGGATGGGAAGAGTATGAATAGTGCTTTTTCGTTTCATTATTGAAGTGATTTGGCTGTGTAGTTACCATTGGTACAGCTCTTTCTCTGACTCAAGTCTCTGTGTCTGCTCACCTTCAGGTAACAAAGCAAAAGGACTACAGTGGGTTATTGATATGACCATAGCCTACCCTAATGCAAGACCCATGGACATTCAGACATGGATTTTTGGTTACAGAGATCCAACAGTAACACATGTACACTACAGGTAAGAATTGTTCTGTAAAACTGTTGTAATCTGCAAATGTCTCAAACGTAGGGGTGTGCAATATATACCGTCTGCAATAATATCGTAATTGTTGTTTTAACGATGTGCGATTTGACATGGAGTATATCGCACAAACCAAAAAACACATCTACTAAAAGCATCTGCTAAATGACTAAATGTAAATGTGCACTCATTCATTATGTGAAGGTAGTAGGTTGAATGAATGAATGAATGATGCACTTATGTAGCGCTTTATTGTAGTGCTGGGCGGTATGACCAAAAATGTATATCACGGTATTTTTCTAAATTATACCGGTTTCACGGTATATGACGGTATTTATTTTTTTCATGCATGACCGGGTGTTAACCACATTTTCTACTGACTGAGGAAAAACTGTAATTGGCTAAGAATACCATATTTTAGTGTCATGATGAGTGAATATTGTAGAAAAATTCCACACTAAATACAGGGGTTAAAGCAAAAAAATATTTCCTCGGCCAAACCCCATTCCACAGCCATACGGCTACAGTTACAATCACAGTTTAAGAGCTGTGTTTTTCTTCTTGTAATTAGGAGCGCTTGTCCTCCTAATTTAAAAAATGTAGGAGCGCCTTCTGATCAATAATAAAAAATTCTGATCAAAAATTAGCCTTCCAAATACGAGGTGACATTTGACTCCTTAAGGTGACTTAAAGGGGTATTTTCTTTTTGCCTTTGCAATGGCATCATTTTCATCTGTCAAATTCAAAAATATATGTTTATAAGCTTTTAAAATGTATATTTAACACAATATAATAAATACAATAAGACAAATAAGTTACCAATCATGAAATTAGTATTAATACAAAAAAAGTTTGTACTACAGAGGTGGCACAGAACAGAAGAACACAAAAGTGGATTGTACGTACATTTTTACTGCAGCCGAGGCGGGATGATTTTTGGTGTGCCAGCAGAACAACAACAGTGCGCTACATGTTTCTTTCCCCTCAGTAATCCCTGATAACGTTTAAATGGAGTGAACACGGAGCAGTTTTTCTGTGAGCGGGAATGTAAAACTGAGTGATTACAGAACGTTTTAGTGGAGAGAGGAACGTGCTTTAATCCACTCCAGGCTTTGAACACATCCCCCCTCAGCAGACTGAATACACCATCTCTCCTTAATTTAAGACCTATTCAAGCTTAAATTAAGACATTTATAACACTTTGAGAAATGTAAGCGTATTTACGGTCTTTCAATTATGAAAAGTTAATTTAAGAAGGCGGGAACCCTGCAATTGACAGGAATACGTCGTATCGACGGATAACTTTTGTGTGTGAGAGATGCGGGAGCTGATGCAGCAGACGGGGATATTTGTGGCGGACGATGTGGATATTGTGGATGACTTGTTCTCTCTCTTCACATTCTACGAGTGCTTCAGTTTCGGAACTTTCACGCTTAGTAACACAGCTGTATCCTCGCCAAAATACAATATTGAAAAGAAACCCCTCTCTAATAGTGTCGCGTTCCGAACGTTATTTAAATGACACCGGTATTGCGGTATTTTAAAAATTCATATCATAAGAAAAATAAACACCGGTATTCGGTATGAACCGGTATACCGCCCAGCACTACTTTATTGTGTATTGGTGTACACCCAAAGTGCTTCACAATCATGTGGGGGGTTTCTCCTCAACCACCACTCATGGTGCCCAAAACAATATCACAAACTTTTTTTATATCAGAAAATATCGAATTTCAAATCTTTATTTATTTCAAGTTTAAAGCCACATTTGATAGTATATTGATTGTTGTAGAAGCTAGGGGTGTGACGAGATCTCGTATCTCGCGAGATTAAAACGCGACGAGATTTCTTGCCGAGGTGAAAAGTTGTCTCGTCGTGAGTTGTGATGTCAGCATGATGGAGCGTGAGGGTGAAATTAGTATTGAAGATCCCCCTGCCACATTTAAATCATTTGTGTGGCAACATTTTGGTTTTCCGGTGGAAATAAGAAACGACGAAAGAGTGACAGACAAGACGAACACAATATGTAAACATTGTAAGAAAACAATGCCGTACACCGCGGCTAACACGAGCACTATGCAAAAACACATACAGAACCACCACAGCTCTCTACTAAAACCAGCCGCACATGTGATGAAAACATTAAAAGGGCAAACAACTCTAAATGCCTTTGCATCTCCTCCACCGTCAAGTGCAAGAGCCACGGCAATAACGAGAGAAAACCGCTCTAAATATCCTTTGCTATCTCCACTTGCCAAAGCATATCTTTCCATCCCTGCTACCTCTGTTCCAAGTGAGCGTGTTTTTTCAACTGCAGGAGACATAGTTACTGCCCAAAGGTCTCAGCTGCTGCCAGAAATCGTCGACATGCTTATATTCTTGAAAAAGAACATATATCTTAGGCTGTTCTGTGTAGTTAATGTATTATGCTTGAAGAAAAAAATAGTTTCTGTTTGCACTTTTAGTTTTGAGAGAGCTGTACTTTGATTATGGATACACTTACTGTTTGCATTTAAAGTGTTATTTCTGTTATTTATATATTTATTGTTTATAAAAAAAATTATGTTCGATTTGTGGCAAGGAGTTACATGTCTCACGTGAAATCGTACAAGGGAGAAGCCAGTCGGTAGAGTTTATAGCAAAACATTTTGCACTGTTTGCATGTCCTTTACTGTATAGAATTCATTAAAATAGAAGAAAAATAACATTCATTACAAGTTGATTTCAAAATGCACCTACATTTTTTTGCATTTTGTGATTTTCAGTTGAATAAAAGACTATTTTCCATTCATATATTTCATCATTGAGGATTTCTTAAAAATAGTGTAAAAATCTCGTCTCGTTCTCGTGAACCCAGTCTCGTCTCGTTCTCGTGAACCCAATCTCGTGTCTCGTCTCATCTCGTGGAGTAAGCGTCTCGTCACACCCCTAGTAGTAGCCTAAGTTAGGATGCAGATGGAAATTAGTTTATTATCAAAAACAGTAACATCTGTAAAAATTGTAACAACTTCATCTTTATGGTGAAATTAAATTGTTCAGACTCTTTGCATTTTATTCATATTAACTACATACATTTGGATCATGATAATCACAGTAGTAGTAGTAGTATAAATAAATGCATAAACACTAATTACTATAATTACATTCCGTTTTGCTTTTAATACATGTCTACATTAATAATATATACAATTAAATATGAATATCCCACATTTCTGCCACAATACCATAGTGCAGTTAGTATTATTACAGTAAATCCATGGTAAATGATGGCGATTTGTTGATTGAAAAGCCTTCTGACTGTATCGTTGTGCACAGTGTTTCTCCTGGTGTCAGCATTGTTTCATCCAGCTTTAAATTAGTTTAAATGTATCTCACAGTGTTGTTTAGTGGTCACGTGACCACAACTTATCAGGGAGTGAATGGAATTTACTGCTTTAGTAAACTCGTGAATTATTGGATTTAGAGGCAACAGTAATGTCGCAACACAAGTGTGAGTTACTGTTTTCATTACTTGGTCACTATTGCTTTGTCTCTTCTTAAAGATTGTTTGATATGTAGAGTTATTTATGCATTTTGACCTAAATCACAGCAGCGTCCATCTATGAGGAATGTATGAATGAATGATACATTTATATAGCGCTTTATTGTGTATTGTTGTACACACAAAGCACTTTACAATTGTGGGGGGGGGGGGTCTTTCCTGAACCACCACCTATGAGGAATGTAAGCTGTCAAACATACACAACTATTACTATCATACTATCATAGCAGTGGGCGTTTACTTCAGTCTACAATCTGCCACACCTATTTTGACACCCTTAGCCACTGCACTTATATGATCTAACTAAGAAAGGTTAAATAAGTACAAGAGATGATTAAAATGATGGTGAATGATTCTTAATCATTACTCCCCATTTCTGAACCCTCACTGAGTTTAATCCCTCTGTGAATTGAGTGTGAGGTGGGTGGATGATCACACTGGATCACACTGTCTTTTATTCTGCTGTGCAGTGTTTGCTGATTCAGTTCAGACAGCACTGTTGTGATTTATGAGCACCTTACCGTTTACATGCTCATCAGTTTTATCACCACAGCTTCCCTGAAATGGCCTCAGAGGGAAACACGAAACAAAAGTGTTGTTTAGAATTAAGTTTTACAAAATATTTTTGTATGTATAGTAGGGGTGTGACGAGACACTTATCCCACGAGACGAGACTGAGTTCATGAGAATGAGACGAGATTATTTTACTTTTCTTTTTTTTTATTAATTATATGCAGTAAGAACAACATGTAAACTAGAGCTGCACGATTCTGGATAAATTGAGAATCACAGTTTTAATAAATTGGAAATCACAATTCCCTCACGATTATGAATTTTTTTTTTTTTTGAAAACTAAACAAAATAACGTAATTTACCAGTGGTTCTGACAAAATGGTCATTGCTTAAACGCTTAAAAATATATATTCATTTGAACAAAATAAAAATTCAATGGAGTCAGTGTCTCTCTCTTCATAAAGACTTATTTCGCTATTGGAATCTCCTGAATGAATGATTCAATGACAAATACATTTTAAATGGGTTGTCGTTTACAATACAAGTGTTAAGATATTTATTTTGATCGCTACTGAAGACAATAAGTGTTTATACCCAAACTATAAACTTTTATCCCAGTACATCTTAGGGATGCACTGAAATGAAATTTCTTGGCCGAAGCTGAAGCCGAACAAAATGAAATTCTGGTCTGAAGGCCAAATACCGAACACTGTTTTTCACATTTTTCCCACCATGTAGGCTTTGTTTGCAATTTTTTTTCACCATTGCATAAATTAAATAGCCAAAAAATTATTTTTACAGTTAAATAAAAAAATCTATTACAAAACATCTACTGTTATAAAAATATCTACTGAACACTTAACATTTTTTTTTATATTCTACCAGACATACCAACAAAGCACAATTTTTGGACCCCCTTCTTGAATCAGGCATGTATTTTTTTTTTTCTGTACAAATAAATGTAGCCTTGCTGAGCAGAAGAAACTTATTTTAAAACATTAGAATATATTACAGATCCCAATTTGAACACTGTGTGAATGTTATAATAAATTTATTAATAGAGCTGTTGTAGGGTAATTATTATAATAAACATGGCTTTTCGTATCACTGCTATGATGATGACACTCAACTTTACCTCTCATTCCATCCTGATGATCTGACGATAGCTGCTCGCATCTCAGCATGTCTAGTGGACATTTCTAGCTGGATGAAGGACCATCACCTTCAACTAAACCTAGCTAATACAGAACTGCTTGTGGTTTCAGCAAACCCATCGTTTCATCACAATTTCACCTTCCAATTAGGCTCATCAACCATAACTCCTTCAAAAACAGCCAGAAACCTTGTTATCACCAGTTGTGATTGATGATAAGCTGAATTTCACAGACCACATTACTAAAACTGCCCGGTCCTGTAGATTTGCATTATATAATATTAAGAAGATCAGGCCCTTTCTCTCGGAACATGCAACACAACTCCTTGTTCAGGCTCTTGTTCTGTCCAGACTTGACTATTGCAATGCTCTCTTGGCAGGTCTTCCAGCCAGTTCCATCAAACCTCTACAATTAATCCAAAACGCTGCTGCAAGATTAATCTTTAATGAGCCGAAAAAAACGCACGTCACACCTCTGTTCATCAATTTGCACTGGCTACCAATAGCTGCTCGCATTAAATTCAAGGCATTAATGTTTGCATACAGAACCACCTCTGGCTCTGCACCCCTTTACCTAAATTAATTACTTCAGACTTATGTGCCCTCTAGAAGCTTGCGTTCTGCAAGTGAACGACGCATTACTGTACCATCCCAAAGAGGCACAAAATTCCTTTCACTGACTTTTTCATTTACTGTTCCCATCTGGTGGAATGACCTGCCTAACTCAATCCGAGCAGCTAAATCCTTACCCATCTTCAAGAAACGGCTAAAAACACATCTCTTCCATCTTTATTTGACCCTCTAACTCTAGCACTCTCTATTCTAAATTTATTTTATCTAATCTGTCTTCTTTTTATAAAAAAAACACAAACATTTGACCCTCTATCAATTGCATATTTATTCTCTTAGCTTAGCTTTTCTTGTAAAACTAACACTAAGTTTAATTTTTCTATATTTTACATACTAGTTTTCAAAAAAATAAAAAATCCTTCCTACGTGTACTGCGTTAGGCTAACCAGGACTTGTAATGGCACTTGCATGTTATTGCTCTTTTGTTGGTTTTGATTGCTTCTATAATGTCCTCATTTGTAAGTCGCTTTGGATAAAAGCGTCTGCAAAATAAAAATAAAATAAATAATCATTATTATTGTCGTTGTTTAATTTTACAGAATAACATTAAAATTACAATTGTGTAATTGATCGTGTCACGTCATTTTTCGGTACAATTTATTCGGTCTTCTCGCTTATTCGGCCGAACACCGAAATAGATTTTCATTTTTTTCATTTTTTTTTGCTATTTTTGGTTGGCAAACATTCAGTGCATCCCTAGCACTTCTTTTATTTAAATGTCCGTAACACAGAAATAATGATGTGTGTTTGAAAAGGGCATTTTTGTTGCTCTTTCTAGACCAGCAGCAGCATGAATGCTGAATTGAATGTCTTTAACACCCGTTTCACATCGTAAGTGTCAGTGGAGCTTGAGCAGCACGTGTTTTGTCACCGCCCATATCAGTGAATGACAGCGTTCACACAGGCAGCTACAAAACGTGCTTCTCATGCTCCACTGACACTCACCATGTGAAACAGTTGCAATAGACATTGCGAATTGTTGTCATTCAGGAAAAAGATTGCGTGGGTGTTTGAATCAAGATCGCAATTTGTAACGATTAATGGTGCAGCTCTAATGTAAACACTGCAAAATGTTTTGGGAGGATATTTCGTCCCATCCCTAATGTATTGGATGCCACATGATAATGTTTGACCAGTATGCTTTGTTGGTCACTTGCATTCCTTTTTCATTTTTAGTGCTGTCAAACAAACATTGTGAACATTAAAATTTGCACAAATAAATTACTCCACTGCTCACAAAAAGAAGTTTGAACACTGATGATAAAGAGTTTCACTGTCCAAAAATTTGTGGTATAAATGTGCTTTTTTTACTTAAAGCATATTTTATTTTTCTTTGTTGTCAGAGTGCACCAGAACGCTTAATTTACATGTTAAATTCATAAAAACATTATTATGGGGGAGACCCCATTACAAGATTTCAATTCCGAACTTTTTGAAACCTTTTTGATCTCTTGTGAGTTTGCAGGTATGAATACAATGTTTGAATATAAATATATACGTGTAAAAATACATGAAAATATTGACTGTATTAGGGGTCGACCAATTATCGGTGCCGATATTAAGCATTTTTACGATTATCGATATCGGCCATTTTCAAAACAGATTTGCCAATAATATTTTTTATTAATTTTTTTGCAAACAAACATACTATTTACAGGTGACATTATTTATTGGTGAATAAATAATACAGGTGAAATTATTTAATGTTTAAATGCACTATTTGGCTCGATGCAGCCTGTCTGAGCTCAACACTCTGTGGCCTAGAGCAATCTCCGCCCACCGCTCATCTGATATGTAGAGAGTCACGAGTCCGACCAATCAACGTGGAAAACTGAAGGCAATCTCACACCGAAAGCACTTGCTAACTGGAGCTGCCTCAGTGATCACTCATCAGTTGTCTCTCAAAGGTAAGGCAGCAGCAGACTTTGCTGAAGTTGCAATAAATCACAATCCACTATGATGTCCGCGATGCGGAAAATGCGGGCGGAATCGCGGAATGCAGTCATATAATGGAATTTACCGTATAACGCGGAATGTCACGGAATGTGTCGAAGTTTGGATGAATTAATCAAAAGTAGGTCAGTACACTTAAATCGACTCGTGCTATGGACTAGTATCTATAAATATTAAGCCGCAAAAACACTTTAAATATGAATCCTGCATGTTCTGCATCTCTGTTAATGAATGACACAGACGTTGCGGTTTCATTTACTGCACACATACATACTGAAGTGCGTGATGCTCGCGGTGTTTTCAGCATCTGCCGTCTCACGAAATGAGGACATAAATACATGAACAACATCCCCAGAACTGCTCGGACAGTCACTTCATGAGCATTTGACCGTTTCATTTGAGTAAAACGATCGTCATATCATATATACATAGGCTACAGAAACTTAAAAGGTCCTCATGGCAACCTGTCAAAATATAAGTTCGGTTTAGCCGAATATATTACTGTGGTGCAGTAGAATATACAACTACAACAATTACAACAACTTTTTTTGAGAATAATCACACAATACGCTAAATACGTTTACTTTAAGTTTTACAAAATGTTTACAGAATGCTTCTGGGTGATCCCTGCACTTACATTTACATTTAGTCATTTAGCAGACGCTTTTATCCAAAGCGACTTACAATTGGGGAGTACATAAAGCGATTAATCTTGAAGAGGCAAACATACAGAGAGGAAGTGCCAATAACACCACAAGTCTCAGGCATTGTTTAAATAAGTACAAGCTAGCAAGGGAAGGAGAGAAAGATAAAGAGAAAGTGAAATACTTTTTTTTTTTTTTATGTAGTCAAGTAGAGTTGAAAGAGATGAGTTTTCATTTGTTGCTTGAAATTTGACAGGGATCCAGCATTCCGGATGGGGGTGGGAAGATCATTCCACCAGCCAGGAATGGTGAAAGAGAATGTTCTGGAGAGTGATTTTGAGCCTCTCTGTGATGGTACCACGAGGCGTCGCTCACTAGCAGATCTCAGAATTCTGGAGGGGATGTAAATTCGTAATAGTGAGTGGAAGTAGGTGGGTGCTGAGCCTGTGGTTGTTCTATATGCAAGCATCAGTGTCTTGAACTGGATGCGAGCTGCAACTGGTAGCCAGTGCAAGGACACAAAGAGAGGTGTAACATGGGCTCTTTTGGGCTCGTTGAAGACCAGTCGTGCCGCTGCATTCTGAATCATTTGTAGAGGTTTGATTGTGTTTGATGGAAGTCCAGCTAGAAGAGCATTGCAGTAGTCCAGTCTAGAAATGACAAGGGCCTGGACAAGAAGTTGTGCAGCATGCTCTGTCAGAAAGGGCCTGATCTTTCTGATGTTGTGCAATGCAAACCTGCAAGACCGAGCAGTCTTTGCAATGTGCACTTTGAAGGTCAGCTGGCCATCGAAGATTACACCAAGATTTCTGACCGAAGCTGATGGGGTAATTGTTGATGAACCTAACTGAATCATGAAATCATGCTGTAGAGTTGGAGTTGCAGGGAAGACAAGAAGCTCAGTCTTTGCCAGGTTGAGCTGTAGATGGTGTTCTTTCATCCATGTCGAGATGTCCGCCAGGCAGCCTGAGATCCGTGCAGCTACCGTTGGATCATCTGGTCGAAATGAGAGATAGAGCTGTGTGTCATCAGTATAGAAATGGTAGGAGAAGCCATGTGCCTGTATGATGGGAGCCAGTGATGTAGTGTATGTGGAGAAGAGGAGGGGTCCAAGAACCGATCCCTGTGGAACCCCAGTGACCAATTTATGTGCTTTGGATACCTCCCCTCCCCAGGCCACCCTGAAAGACCGACCAGTGAGATCGGATTCAAACCAGCGAAGTGGAATCCCAGTGATATCCAGTGATGAGAGGGTGGACAGGAGGATCTGATGATTGACAGTGTCAAAAGCAGCAGACAGATCCAGCAGAATAAAGACTGATGATTTGGAATCGGCTTTTGCAATTCGCAGGGTTTCAGTGACCGAGAGTAGCGCAGTTTCAGTTGAATGGCCACTCCTGAAACCTGACTGTTTAGCGTCCAGTTTGTTGTTCTGTGAAAGAAACAATGAGACCTGGTTGAAGACAACACGTTCAAGTGTTTTGGCAATGAATGGAAGGAGAGAGACAGGTCTGTAGTTTTCTAAAAGAGTTTAATGTAGGTTTTTTGAGCAGTGGGGTTACCTGAGCCTGCTTGAATGCAGTGGGGAAGATGCCTGTGAGGAGAGACGTGTTGATGATGTGTGTGAGTGCTGGTAAGAGTGTGGGAGAGATAGCTTGGAGAAGGTGTGAGGGGATAGGGTCTAGAGGACATGTTGTAGGATGGCTGGAGAGGAGAAGTTTGGATACTTCCGCCTCAGTGAGGGGACAGAAGGAGAAGATGGGAGTTTGAGCAGTGGATCTAGTTGGTTGGGGGTCCTGTGTGAGTGGAGGTGAAAACTGACTACTGATTGTTTTAGTTTTGTTTGTAAAAAAAGTTGCAAAGTCATCAGCTGTTTATAGATGTGGTGGGAGGGGGTGAAGGGGGACAGAGGAGAGAATTAAATGTTCTGAAGAGATTACGCATATCTGGAGCATTGTTGATCTTGTTATGGAAATGTGACGATTTGGCAGTGTGGACTTCAGCGGTGAAAGATGAAAGAAACGATTGATACATACTCAGGTCCGACGGCTCGTTTGATTTTCGCCATTTTCTCTCTGCCGCTCGGAGTCTGGTCCGATGTTCACGAAGAACATCAGATAACCAGGGGTTAGAAGGGGCAGTCCGTGCTGGCCTGGAGGAGAGAGGACAAATGTCATCTAGACAAGTGGTTAAAGTAGAGCATAAGGTATCAGTAGCAGCATTCACATCCAGAGATGAGAAATGTGTAGGTGAGGGAAGAGAGGAGGATACTACAGAGGAAAGATGTGAGGGAGAAAGGGAGCGTAGGTTTCGTCTAAAAGTAACCGGTAAGGGGGTTGGTGGCACCCGGGTAGCAAAGTGTAATGTGAATTTAATGAAGAAATGGTCAGAGATATGTAGTGGTTGTACCAGAATGTTATCTGCAGTACAATCGCGTGTGTAAATTAAATCAAGTTGGTTGCCTGATTTGTGAGTGCTAGTAGTGGTAAGGCGTTTGAGATCAAATGAAGCTAGGAGCGAATGAAAGTCTGTAGCATAAGGCTTTTCTAGATGAATGTTGAAATCGCCAAAAACTAAGTGTGGAGTTCCATCCTCCATGAAAAAGGACAGCAACCCATCCAGCTCCTCAAGGAAGGGAGCTAGAATTTGGCCAGGGGGACGGTAGATTACCACAATCTGGAGTTTTATAGGTGCCATTACAGTAATCGCATGAGATTCAAATGAGTTGTAATTGCATAGGGGCGAGTGGGTTGAGTATTTCCAATTATTTGAAATGAGCAGACCAGTGCCCCCACCCCGGCCAACCTGATGTGGGGTGTGAGAGAAAGATAAATTGTTAGAGAGGGCAGCTGGAGTTGCTGAGTCTTCTGGACAAATCCAGGTCTCAGTCAAGCCCAAGATGCTGAGAGTGGATTGTAAAGAAAAAGCGGAAATGAAGTCTGCTTTGTTGACAGCTGACTGACAATTCCAGAGAGCCATAGAGAAAGAAAGAGGTGTAGTAGAAGATGTAGAGATGTGGCGCAGGTTAGCAGGATTACTTTGCCGTCTGCGTGTGATGTTAGAGCGTGGTCGAGAGACAACCGGAATGGTTTTGAAACACATGATAGAGGTGGAAGGACAGAGGATAGCAAATGAGAGTGTGTGTGTGAGGGAAGGGGGAAAAAATTATACCTAAATGCGTTGCCGGTGTAAAGTCGCGCAGGAAAAAGTCGTTTGTCTTTACACTCGTCTGTCTTCAGACGAGGATGCTGAACGCTTCCGCAGACGCTTCTGTGTCAGCGCTGGGACATCAAATAAATACAGTCTAATTAAGAGAATAGAGTGAAAACAGCTGTGAACGGCTTCTGATTAGCCCAGCCAATAAGCCTAACAGAGTGCTAATAGTGCTAATAGCTCAAGACGAAACTAACACCTTGCCCAAGGAGCAATGGAGGCGCAAATGATTATAATTACCAGTAAGTGCAATCAAAACAATAAACCAACGAAAATGCAGACTACAAATAGGTAGGAAACGAAATATTCCTTCCTAGCAGCAAGTAAATAATTTAAACAACAGATCTATGAACAAGTATTAAAGACACTCACAAGCTGACGTCCGTTTCTTCTGGTGACTAATCGGCTTCTCCCAACTTAAGCAGCAACCAGGCAGTTTAAATACTTTCACAGTTGCTGTGAACGGCTTCTGATTAGCCCAGCCAATAATAGCCCAGCCACTTATGTTATTATTAATATTATTAATATGACTGTTTATTTAATGTTGTTGTTGTTATTAACAGTTTTCAGAATTAAAGACATGTTTAAAAGCATTTAAAGAACGTTTTTTTGTCAGAGCTCTTGTTATTATAAATTTTGGCATTCATTTTCATTTTTACACCAGACACGTATATCGGTTCAAAATATCGGTTATCGGTCTACTTGATCTGTAATAATCGGTATCGGCATCGGCCCTGAAAAACACATATCGGTCGACCCCTAGACTGTATGTGTGTATTTATATATACATAATAAATATACACAGAACACATTAGGGCTGGGCGACAAGTCAAAAATATCTTGTCGATAATCACCTTAAAAATATCGCAATATCCGATAATATTGTCTACCTAAGCCCCACCTTCACCAGACCCCGCCCCCACCATGAAAACATTGCCGACATGCACCATAAACGCACCATGTTCAGTTTTGTCTTAATTATGGCCACATTAAAGTTTGGTATTACTTTTCTTAGTTTGTGCTTAAACTAACAGAAAACTTTAGCGTTGCTGTTATGTTGGTGTTGCTAATAATTTCCACTCTGTTCTTATCAAATTTGTGTTTTAAATTAATTTAGTTTTGTGAGGAGAACTGTTGAGGAAAAATAATAGAACCCAATTTTAAGTTTATCATGGTGAAGTGTGACATTCTGGCGAGGATTGTAAGAATAATAAATGCATGTTGATGTCATTGTGACGAGTGGGGCGGGGCCGAGAGCCATGGGAACGGAGCGAGGCCGGTGGAGTAATTGGTAATGAACGACACCTGCACCACTCACCGGTCTCGAGTCCCACGGAGGAGCTTCGGAAGGGTTAAATGAGGAGTGACAACAGTGGAAGACGAGAGAGGACCAGGCCTGGATTTTTAGTTTGTGTTTTGTGTGCGGCAGTCGTCCGTGAGGGGCTGCCGCTTTTCATTTGTGTTTGTTTATTTTATTATTAAAGTGTTAAATGTTCGCCGGTTCCCGCCTCCTTCTTCCCGTATCTACTAACTTCATTACAGTCATATAGTAATGTCTTGAATAAATATGCCAGTTTTCCGATGTTTCTCTTTCTTTTTGGGATTGGACAAATTGCATGATGGCAAGTTTAATTTCCTTGATGATGATAATTGTAACGCTGTTTTTAAACTTGTAGTCAAGCTATAATATATTAGATATTTATAATGTATGACTTAAGTCTTTCAGAGTTTAAATAGAATTCTGAGCAAAAGCATTAACTTGTTTTTTTTTTTTTCTGGTAGCCTTGTTCGGAGGTCTCTTTTGGGCTGTTTTTAACAAAATAAAAATAACTGCTTTTATTTAGAACCAAAGGTTATTTTTGGTTAAGGTTAATTAATTACAAATTATTTGGTATTTTCGCTTATACAGTAGGGATGCACCGAATGTTCGACAACCGAAATTGTTTGGCCGAAAATAGGAAAAAAAAACTCTTTCGGTGATCGGCCGAACATTTTTGGTTGTCGAACATTCGGTGCATCCCTACTGTATACACTGTTTAAACAAAATCTGTAAAAATAGGGCACTGTGTGCGCTGTATGAATAGGCTGTGAAGGAATTAGCGCATTTTAATTATAACCGTCATGTTTGTGGTTTCTTATCATTATAATACAAAAATTAAACTTTTATTAAAATACATATTCAGAAATGCATATATATATATATATATATATATATATACAACTTTGATTAAACTGGTGATCAAAATAGAATAGGCCTCCCCGAAATAAGGATAAATGATACTGGAACTCGTCTCCTAAATAATCGAATACACAGATGTACGTTGCCATTACAGTAATCAGCGCCGAATAACGGGCACATAAAATATAAACTGAGGTTACAAAAAATTATTCAGTCAAGATCAGTGAGGGATTTTCTTTTCTTTTGTTCTTTGATTAACATTAATGACTGGTCGCAGCGGCTGCTGTCAATGCATGGATCCAATACGACCTCTGCCTCTTTATGTTCACTTAAGACATAACCGATTGCATTGGATATAATTATGTGTATTTGTCCCTTCGAATGTGTAAGAATGCCAGAAAGAGAGCTCAGTCCAGTGTTTGTGTATATAAGAGGTGGCTTTTGTGCGAGCACTTTGTGTGTGTGTGCTCTGCACAGAAAACAGCGTGCGATCGCAGAAGGGAGTTCTATTCGATCTTCTTGCAGTTGAATCTTTTGAAGTCACAATAAATGCGCATACAGGAATCGAGAAGCAAAATCAAAAGTCCTGACCTTACGCATCTGATCTTATTTACAAACATGGAATAGCTTTTAGATTCCAAACCCTCCTATTCAATTATTTCATTCTTGCATGCAAAAAGACCTGCATGGTCACTAATACTATGGGGCTGTGTAAAATATTTGTTGCAACTTACTAGGTTTATAATTTGTAAAAAAAAAAAAAAAAAAAATCTGATAATGTAGATAATCGTCTGTTACCTGACTGTTGACATCAACATCGTGATACTTATATCGTTGATGTACGATAATATCGTCACATCGCCCAGCCCTAGTACACATACATATATCATGTAAATTCAAACTTATTTTGGATGTCATTAATTGTGACTAATCGTTTGACCGCACTAGTTTTTATTTTTTGCTTCTCTAAGCCTGACATGTAAAATAATAGTCAGAAAAGGTTACTTAAAAAAAGATAACTTTTTTTTTTTTTTTGGTTGAAGATTATATTTGATACGTTTAATTTATCTAATAGAAGAATATGAAGCTCATACTTGAAGAAAAAACACATACATTTTATTCAGATCTCTCCTGCAATTTGTTAAAGTTTCTGATATTTCTATGAAAGTCAGATGACATTCTGATAGTTTGTAATGTACCAACAAAATGTTATAATAGTATAACAGACTAATTACTTAAAACAACAAACAAGGTGGACAATTTTAGAATTACACTAAAATATATTTTACTTATTGGTAAAATAGAGACCTTAGAAATTTGCTAGAAAATATGATACATTGAGCTTTATAGGGTTAAGAACAAGAATGGAGTTAATTGTTGACAGAAAAAAATGAATACATGTTTGTTTTGTTGGGGTAGGTATGATTATCAGACATACAGAAAGACATCCATCAAATTACAACACAAATGACAAATGAATCAGATCTGAACGTGAACAGTAACCTAACAATAACTCAAAATTTCCTGTTAAACGGGCACTGATGCTCTTTTCAGACTTTGTGTTTTGACATTGTCTGGCTAGAGGAGGGCGACAGTAAATCACAAAGTTTGAGTTTGTATCACAAACTCAAGTCTGATTTGAATTCTGGCTGACTTTGAAATGGCTTAAAACAAAATGAACACTCCGTAGGCACTTGTATTTTCTGTCACACTTGGTTTGGTTTGACACAAGGCGGTTATGGGCACTTTCTGTTCACAGCCATGTGGGTGATATAGTGATTGAAATTATGAACTGGTTGTAATATTTCAGTGCACTCTTAAAGGAAGTAGGTAGTTGGGGGACTACTTTCAGGCACTGCATAATATAATTGCGGTTTTGTTTTTCTGTGAAGAACATTTTTATATTATAAAGAACCTTTTGTGCATTGTAAACGTTCCATGAATCTTAAATGTTCTTCATGGAAGTTTTTTGGTGCCTCGTTTAGCATGGAGTAAGGTGTGGGCTTTTGGATAATCTAAACAATGCAAACCCAACACACCATGCTCCCTTAGTTACTTTGCTAAATTAAAGGGAATCCAAATCACGGTCAAATAAACAGAACCAAGCCTTAAATAAGTATTTCAACAAGTAGTTTCAACAATAGTAACAATTAATTACTAAATGTTTGCCTGTCCAGAAGTACAGACTATTTCACAGACATTGCTCAGGAAACAAAGCAGAATGTAGAGATTAGTTCTGTGGATACGGAGTCTACCAGGTCACTGAAATTCCCCTGAAACAAATCTCGGAGATACAGAGAGGTTTAATTGGTTTGGTGGAAATGCTCCATTTCAAGCAAGACTTATGGGGCCTCAAAGCACATTAACGTCACAGTTTACGATTACATGAATTGTCTTGGAAATATCGGTTAAGTCCTTGTTTTATCCGTGTCAGAAGTATTTTTATACTAGGTGACTTAGTTTACTGAATAACATGTCTACGTTTGTGTTCAATTACAATAATTTCAATCATTTTTACCAGGAAAAAAAGGCTTAATTTTATTATAACTACTGAAAATGATACAGCTCAAACGAAGGCTGAGTGTTCATAAACACCTTTTGTGATGGCATACAATTCAAAGCATTGCAAATTTTTTATTTTTTTAAAGTCTATTAGTCTAAAAAGACAAAATTCTCATAATTTTAACAATCATCCTGAGTTAAAAAAAAAAAAAAATGCTAATCTATATATTCTCATTCATCATCTGACCTGCCTTGTAGAACATAAAACCTTCAAACATTACGGAAGCTTGTGGGATGCATCAGTAATGTGAAAAACGTGTGCGGTGCTGATCTTTAGGGAGCTATTTGTCGTCCTAGTGGGAACCGTGTGATTTGATGCACAGGTCTGTCCTAAAGATGCTTCTGGGTTTCTCGGGTGACCTCTGTTCCCAGGGCCCTTATCTCATGTTATTGCCAGGCATTTTCTGGAATTTGTCCCCGAGGGCCTTATTACTCCACGACTATTGATTTCTGTGTGGTAGATGGAAAGTGAACTCTGATAAACAAGTCAAAAGAAAGTAAGCTATAGATGTACAGTATGGATGGATGTACTGTAAATTAGGGGTCGACCGATTATCGGCGCCGATATTAAGCATTTTACCGATTATCGATATCGGCCATTTTCAAAACAGATTTGCCGATAATATATATATATATATATATATATTTTTTTTTTTTTTTATTATGCAAACAAACATACTATTTACAGGTGACATTATTTATTGGTGAATAAATAATACAGGTGAAATTATTTAATGTTTAAATGCACTATTTGGCCTGATGCAGCCTGTCTGAGCTCAACACTCTGTGAGAGTGAGGAAATCTCTCAATCTCTGAGAGCAATCTCCGCCCACCGCTCATCTGATATGTAGGGAGTCACGAGTCCGACCAATCAACGCGGAAAACTGAAGGCAGTCTCACACCGAAAGCACTTGCTAACTGGAGCTGCCTCAGTGATCACGCATCAGTTGTCTCTCAAAGGTACAATACGATTGCAATAAATCACAATCCACTACACTGAAGTTGCAAAACACCTCAATATAAACTATGATGTCCGCGATGCGGAAAATGCGGGCGGAATCGCGGAATGCAGTCATATAATGGAATTTACCGTATAACGCGGAATGTCACGGAATTTGTGGAAGTTTGGATGAATTAATCAAAAGTAGGTCAGTACACTTAAATCGACTCGCGCTATGGACTAGTATCTATAAATATTACGCCGCAAAAACACTATTTAAATATGAATCCTGCATGTTCTGTATCTCTGTTAATGAATGACACAGACGTGCGGTTTCATTTACTGCACACATACATACTGAATCGCGTGATGCTCGCGGTGATTTCAGCATCTGCTGTCTCACTAAATGAGGACATAAATACATGAACAACATCCCCAGAACTGCTCGGAGAGTCACTTCATGAGCATTTGACCGTTTCATTTGAGTAAAACGATCGTCATATCATATATACATAGGCTACAGAAACTTAAAAGGTCCTCATTGGCAATAAGTTCGGTTTAGCCGAATATATTACTGTGGTGCAGTAGAATATACGTAATACAACTACAACAATTATTACAACTTTTGTTGAGAATAATCACACAATACGCTATTTCTTCCATGTTTTAATTTTAATAGTAAACTCATTTGTTTGCCAAAAATAAAGTCTAACTCTCATTTGATTAAAAGATAAATTAAATTAATGTTTTATGCCTTCATTTGCACTGTACTGTAAATTAAAACCCAACGGAAATGTTGTTGTTATTAACAGTTTTCAGAATTAAAGACATGTTTAAAAGCATTTAAAGAACGTTTTTTGTCAGAGCTCTTGTTATTATTAATTGTGGCATTCATTTTCATTTTTACACCAGACACGTATATCGGTTCAAAATATTGGTTATCGGTCTACTTGATCTGTAATAATCGGTATCGGCATCGGCCCTGAAAAACACATATCGGTCGACCCCTACTGTAAATTGAGTGAACCACTTTGCACATTTCTACATTAACATCGGTGGTACCAGAGATTGAGAAATTAGTCATAATAATAATACATAGTTGTGTTTGGGAAAGATTATACACAAATTGCCATACATGGTTTAATAAGAGTTGCATTAATTTCCACCTTTTTTTTTAAGAGATCTATTTCAAATAAATGCTGTTCTTTTGAATTTTCTGTTCATCGCATAACCTTAAAAAGGTTCACACAATAATAAGCAGCAGCATTAATAATAACAGAAATATTCTATTTAAAAAATGTGTCTTGAGCATCAAATCAGCATATTAGAATGATTTCTGAAAGATCATGTGACACTGAAGACTGAAATTTCAGCTTTGCATCACAGGAATAAATTATATATTTAAAATATATCCAAATATATATTTGTATTGTAATATTTTACTGTATTTTTGATTATGGATATATTACTTCACTTTTTATTTCCAACATATTTATACTAGTTTTTACATATCCTTACATATGCTCATTTCAACTTGAGCAGGATTCTGCTAATGTAAATGTATTAATGTAAGTCTTTTATTTTATTTATTTTTTACCAATGGAAAGTTGTTAGGTATTAAGCAAAATGTACAGTCTCTCAGTAGTGATACACTACCATAGCCTAATGTGAATGCACTCTTTATTTAATTTGGTTAAATACTTACTAGTACAGGAATTGAAGGAAGTAGACTGTTTCTTAAACAAAGGGAATAGCAGAAGCTGGGTCAGTCCGGAAACTCTAACTTCACGATGTTGTAATATTGTGCACAATCACATCCTCTCTGTATGGTTTGTTTTTGTAAGACACGTTTGCAGTCAGTGAGTCGTGTGTTTGTATGCCTCAGCTGTCTGTGCGGAGCTTGGCCAGCATTTCAGCAGAAACCTGCTGTCATCAGATGAAGCGTATCATCAGCACAAACGCTGAATCTGTCTTGCTGCTCGCATCTCAAAGTCTAAAGAGCTGAGCTCTCCACTTCACCATGCTAACTCTGGGAGATCTCATGAAGACTAAGAATTGGGATCAATTGTCCTCCATAGTTATTTTTTTTTTAAAGCTATCTTCATTGCCTCCCTAAATTGCCTTCATTATTGTACATTTGATTTAGTAAATTTTTTTAAGGGTTTTTTGCTGTTCTTATTGAATCAGCTCCTCTGTCTCGGTGTGTTCAACATGCTAACTTTACTCCCAACCCATCAATTTGAGTGTAGTGTGCTGTTTGTTTGTTTCCTAAATGAAAGAACGGGAAATTATTGGGTCAGGAGGGCAACATTCACTAAACATGTCAGAACTGGTTAATTACTATTATTAACAAAAAATTTCCAAATGTACAGATAAACTGAATTAATGCTTAAAATATATTCAGTACTGTGTATAAAGTACACAGAACCTGTTATTAAATATTATTATTATTATTATTGCTTAGTTACATTTAATAATATTTAATTGACAGTCAATTTATTTTTATTTACTATTTATATTTGTCATTTAATATTTTTTTAGTTTTGTAAATGTATATATTAAAATGTAGTCTAAATTTATATTAATGAATAATTGTAAATTAATGTACTATTATAATACTAAATTTAAAGTAGTATTTATATTTTTGTAAATTATAATGCAGTCTAAATTGTATTCTCATACTACATTAATACTAGGGGTGGGAATCTTCAGGCACTTCACGATCCGATTCCAAAACGATTCTTGATCTACTTTTTTCCCCATTAATTGTTCTGCTGTGCAAATATATCTTTACAACTTTACATCTTAACTGAAATTGCAATGTCTATGCTTTTTGTTTATAGTTGGAATCTCTGTGTCAGTACTGCCATCTTAAAAAATAGGGTGTGAATCTTCACTGGCTTCAGATTCAATTCAATTACGATTATCAACTCAATATCACCATCACATTCTCCGTTTTCAACATTACTGCATAAATGGCTACATTTTCATATAAATTGTATATCAAATTTATTTTGTGAAAAATGTAATTTATTTTTTATTATATAAGGCTATTTAAAAAAAAAAAACGTATTTATACTTATCTGAAAGTTTACAGACAATAGTTATGGGTTTTTCTTTTTTTTCCTCCGCATTATTGCCGTTTGATTATTACTGATGTGATCTTAGACAATGGCAGCTTTAATAGACTGCATTCAGACTAATGCACAGATCATTTTCGATATATCAGATGTTTTACCCGCACTGAAAACATAACCGACTGCGTGTACATCAATTTTGTATAAACGTATTTGAAAATGCAAGTGCATTTAACCGTAGCCTTAATCGAGCTTCAGGACAATCAAACACAAAGTGCATCTGAAAGTCTGTCAGTGCGCGAATTTCATGCATTTTCGTGCGTTTTTGATGTCACAATTACGTCACAGCGTTAGCTGGAGGCAAAACAAAGTGAAAGCTGGAGGCGGCCAATTGAAAACCGCACAGATTCAGCTACACAAGAAGCTTAAAATATTAATCTTGTTGTGATGTTGGGTGCCAGAATCGATGTAGTTGAGGCTTTGAAATTTTAACGCATACCTGCTGTCTCTGCCAGACAAAAAAATTACGACAGCAATGGTTAAATGCGATAAAACGAGCGAACTGGACCGAAACCATCGTCAAACACGTTTGCAGCTCACACTTCTTATCAGAAAAGGTTCAATAAAGTATTGTATTTTGTTGTTATGGGCACATCTGAAGATTTCTTGCATCTCACTACTATGTCGTGTATGAAATAATGTCTGTGTGCATGCGTGTAAAACAACAAACTGACGATTTATATGCTTAATCATCTGTAATTGTATATACATTGTTATTCATTGTGGCTGGAATAATAATGTAGCTGTAAAAAAAGTTGCCTGCTGACATTGAAATATATATATACATCTTCATGACCAGATAGACAGTGAATTTGTCTCTACTATACACGTTAGATCTTAGATGTGAGTCACTCAACTGACGGGAATCCTGTCAGATTGTCTATTCTTTGAGTAAATGTGTGTGCAGGTCGACCAATCTGGTTTCGTCCCTTAAAGTTAACCTTTTCAAATAACAGTCGCGGTCCCGGACTGTGAGTGACCTTATATATGCAGGTAAAATCGGAATTCCTCCAGTTATTGTTAAAAAAACAAGCTAACAAACTTCACAGCTAGCATTAGTGAAGCGTTCAGGGGACTCTTTCTGCCTCCAGCTAAGCTCCGCCCACAGAAAAATGTCACTGTTTACTAACAGAAAAAGGGTCTATAGTACTGCATTCCAAACGGTATAAATGAATGCATATCTATAGTAAAACACGGCGGGTGGAAGCACACGCTGTCAAGCAATGCTCACGTCCCATATGCGGGAAAAATAAACAAGCTCCGAATCGATTCTGAAAAATTCAGAATCGTTGAAGAGCGAATTGCAATGCATCGGAGAATCTATTTTATTTTTTTCTCCCACCCCTAATTAATATGCAGTTATTATTTAAACAACAAAATTGATATTGTATTATTCTTAGTAGTAGTAGTAGTAGTAGTACTATGGCTGCTTTAAAAATATTTTATCATTTAAGTTTTGTAAATGTGATTATGAATATTATTATTAATCTTGGAAACCAATTATTAACGAAAAGTCTTTCTCTATTAACTTTAGTCTCTAGAATGTTTATTGACCAATGGTCCGTATAGTTTTAGCATTTTGCTTTGAATGTTTCTCCGTTCTGTATAACAAATTCTTATTTGTTACATTTTTAGGACATACCCCATAAAGGACGTCCCAGTAGGATCAGAAGCGCTGGCAGATTGGCTATATCAGCGATTTGTGGAAAAGGAGAAACTTCTTGCTCACTTCTACAAGACAGGTACTTCAATAACGGTCAAATTGAGTTTTTTCAGATCTATAGATTATACATATTCGTCCTCCAACTAAAACCAAACTTATCTCCACCTTTCCTTCATCTCGCAGGAGCATTCCCTCCACTAGAAGGCCAAAAAGAGGTGATCTCCCGAAACATGACCCTTGACAACGTTTGGCTGTTTTTCATCCAAACGTTCGCCTTTGCCTCAGGCTACATGTGGTACAGCATTCTACATCACATCTACTGCTGGTTCTTCTGACCGCTCTGAGGAGACCATAATGCGCAGGATGAAGGAGGGAACGCCAGAGACCAAGAGCCCCGATTGCCATTCTCCTCTGCCGGATGGTTGAATGTACCCCGCAGGACGACTCCAGTTGCTGTATCTGATCGCGGTCCAGACACATCCATCCAATCCCAGCTGCCCATGCAGACATGCGTTTATCCTTTAGATTTGCGTAGAACCAGTTCAACATGTTTACACATGCACGCTCACATGCAGAGAAGATTATGCACATCTAAATGTTTACTCATGCACATGTGGACACCTTTTGTTTTTTTTACTTTGTTTTTACTTAATCAAAATTAGGCTCAGGAATAAGCCAGAGATAGATCGGTCACGTCCTCTTATTTCTCTCATGTCCTGCCACGTGAGCTTCCCCCCCGTTTTATCATTAACTCCAAAACAGGATCACTGAACTTTTTTTCAGAAACTGCTGTCTTCTTTGGAAGAGCCTCCTCTGGCCTTCATTGCACTATGAATGCTTGTCGCCCCCACCCAACGGAAGACCCTCAGTGTGTGCTGCCCTCGTGTCATTTCTTCCTTGTGGCCATTTCGCCTCGCGATGACTAGATGCTGTTTTCTGTGTATTGTCAGTATTGAAAGACGTGATGTTTACACTGACTGAAGGGGGATTCGGTTTTGATGACGTGTGGGGGGCGGGTATTTCCAAGACGAACCTTGTCCTTATTTTAAAACAAGGAGACGGCGTACTCTGGAGGACTTAACACAATCAACGCCATACAGACACATCCAAGCGGACCACATGACCGATTCGATAGGACAAACACCCCTCACTTCCAAAGTTTTACAAATATTAAGCCATATGCTTATCTTCGGGTCAAAAGGGGGCGGACCTTCTACTGACTAAACTTTTGTTTGTTCATTGTCCTAAAAATATTTTAATTTGTTGATTTTTGAGTATCAAACTGGTCTCATTTCTGTAAATGTGACAGCATAACCTGCCTGTGTGACTGCCCGTTGCTTTGTTTTCTATTTTTTTAGATGCACATAATGTCTGGTAGATTCACGTTATATCAGTGTTGGCAAATATCTGTTTAATAGTTTAGATTTTCCGTTCTTTTTCCTCATTCTGTGGTTAATCTTGTACAGAAAGGAGTCTGAGCTGCGGTCGCTCTCGGCGTTTTTACTTCTGAAATATCATGAATGTTCAAGAAGATGGAGAAGAAGCAGGTGCTTGCGTTGCTCTCAGTATCTGAGCATCACCTCGTCTGCCATTTGCTGTCTTCTGCGGCGATCGCGTTCATCAAAAGAAACGGTCTTAAAACTGCTAACACGGAAGGGATCGGAGGCATTGATTCGATTTTGTGCTGAGGCGCAAAATATTTTAGACTAGCTTTAGACTATCTTGAGAAATGGAAACGTTCTCCTCAAGCTTGAGATAAAATTGCGTTTTTCATGTGTGAAATTGGATCTGTTTGTGTGTGTTTCGGCGGAGATGTCCGTCTATGTGTTCTCCTCGTGTCGGAAGGGAATATGGGCGAGGTCCAGCAATAATGTACTCAAAAATAAACGCCCATGTTGTGGCGTTCTCAAGAAACGATGCTTAGATGTACAAATTAGACATTTTTGGGTGAAAACATTGCACCGTAATTGCCATTTCCCCCCTTAACCGAAGCAGTGTCATCTGTGACAGTGAACTTTGTTTCTATAGCTTGCCAGATTTAAATGTGAATGACGCCAGAAGACTAAAGCCAAGTTAGATGCGTACTGCATTCAGAGCAGGCTACGTCACCGTGAACTTCACCACGAGGATCTCAGAAGCCGGGTTCCTCGTCTCGTTCTTGCTGTCTGTCAGATTGAGACGTAACATTGTTTTCCTAAGTATGGTTTTATGTTTTTTTTTTTAAGTGTGAGATATATCTATATATTAGCAGTTTAACCAAATTACAATAGAATGGTCCATAATTTTCATTTTGTACTCCTGTTTCTCTTCGTAGCTACCCAGCCATTTTACAACAAACAAATTAATTGTGCTGGAATAAAAATAATGCGCAGCAGTGACCCACAGGCTCTTCTTTGAGTGTTATTGATCTGAAGCATTTGGCAGAGTTGCGTTTGTTCATCCCAGTCATTCTGGTCAGTGTTTGTTCTTTGGATTAACATGCACCAATGAATCATACACAGAACAATTTGAATCATGCATTCGATCAGTTTTGATATTTTAAACATATACCTGTGTATATTGCACTTTGTTCAAAAGAACAGCCAGAGCTCGGCCTTTCTGTGAGTAGGGTACGAATTGGTTCCTTTACTTTAGCAATAAAAGCACAAATCCCATTCCATGTTGAGAGAAATATGTTAGATTTGAATTATCTGACATCGACATAGAATAAAGCTCGTTCACCAAACACATCAACACTAAAGCAAATTATAATGGTATGTCACAGTAGGTATTATGATTATTAAAAAAAAAAATCTACAGAATGATGGTAAGACCAAGAACATGGTCTTATTTCATTCTCTGTTAGTTTACAATCATAAAGCAGTTATCCTAAGATTCAACTTTATTATTCATTTTCTGCTTGCAACAGAGTTGTAAAAAAGTTAAAACAACATATATATATATATATATATATAGTTTACTTCCCAAAGTACAAAACCATTTTCTCAATCTTCATGATTACATTTTTTTTTTTACATTTGAGAAAAGAAAAAACATAAAATGTATATCTTTTAAAAAGAGATTTAAGCCTTATTTTGTACCCTGTACAGTGAAAGTGCCAGCTGCGTCGGTTACTTGTGTTCAGTACAATCATATATATATCTGCCTTTTTAGATAGGTAGCAGTAGTCTTGAACATGTCGACATATAAAAACTTACTGCACACGAGATCATGCACGGGTATTTAGAAAAATAAATAATAAAAGCAAAAGAATGAGAGATTTTCCACCTTAAGTGCAATAAGTATTTGTTGTCCTTTTCTTTCTTTGCTGGAAATTGTGTTCTTTGAAGCCCTCAGAAACAAATGCTAACCTATATCAGTTCAGTACACATGCTGCTTCATGTTTAAAAGTGGTCCTGACTGATTAGTGTTTTGGTTTTGTTGCTAAAAGTCAGATTCAGACTCCTCATGTGCTGTACCTTTAGCTTTTGAATGATTATATCAATGCCTTTTTAAATAGTTTATAACAAGATGCTTAAAAATATAACGTGAGAAATTAAGATGGAAGAAGAAAATAGTAGCTCATTTCCAAACACAAAGGATTACGTTTTGAGGGGTCATGTCATGAAGCAAAAATTGAGTTCCAGATGTTCAATATGATCCTTTCACTTAATCACTTATGTGGCCTTTATAAGAACATCTGAAGCACATATATGCTCATAAAAACCCACCTCTGCCTCATAATTGAATATAGCTCTCTAATGCATATTTCATAATGAAATGAAGTTATCTCCTGTTTTTCTGGCTATATGTGCACAGCTCGTTTCCTGTGAAGGTTTCTAGGTGAACTTTGGCCCTGCCACACCCAGACCCGTTGAGCACGAGACACACACTGCTGCCACCAAGCGGACGAACAGTCCATTTACACTAGCGTACAGTTCAACAACGTTGGGCTGTAAGATTCCGACATTTTTGGAATCGAGTCCGATTTGTTTCTGGGATCGATGGGATTCCATTCCAGGAGTCGATTCCTCTGTTGTTTTCGATTCTTGTTTTTTTTAGAAGGAAGGAACCTATGCTTGCCATTGACTGCAGGATATAAAGCTCGTGGGCAGCATCCTTCTCATAGTATGAAGCTTTATTTGTAAAAATAAAAACGATACATTTCTATAGCTCTGATTAGATTTTTTTTCTTTCTAATTTTGTCTGCCCGTTAAATTAGCATTAATTTAGTCATAACTCACTCGTTCAGCAGGGACATACATGTATCGCATGAATTGAACAAGACATGGAGTGACTAAAATAAATGTGCACAGTTCAGCTGAATGAAGTTTACTTTGACTGTATGCTTTGCACAAAATTAACAAACTACATTGAAACAAAACCAGAACATTAACAATAACACCGATAGAGCTCGTGGTTTATCTGTCAATCTGATGCGCTCTCGGCCACTGATCTATGCTCGTGACGTTTTCTTTTAGAATTATCATTGGCTGATAGAAATAAAACATAGCATTTTAGGTGGAAATTAAGACCCTCAATCACGCCGTGATTTATTCTGTCGTGCAGCGCTCAAAATTGCGGACAACGTAAACCAGTTCCACCGTAAAATTACATCTGGATCTATCCAGTTATAAAGTTATCTATCCGAAAGAACCTTTTCGTTGAAACGAATCAGACTTCTAATCACTTTTAGCGAGAGTAGGGAGAAGGGTAATACAAATATACAAATGAAATAGATATTTTATATCTTAAAAGAATGATATTTTATCTCAAGCAGGGGGGAGGCCAATGGTGCTTCTCAAACAGAAGGCTGCATCCTCGAATTCTTTTTAGATTTGATTCTCAGCCCTAACGTTACAATAACGAAGTAGCGGGCGCAGACGGGGGCACCGTCTGCAGAGGTCAGTGCAGACGGCACATCTCTCAGAAGTAGCCTATTTTTGTTCAAATCAAGGAAACCGTATCATAGGCGTCAAATTATATATGTGACCCTAGACCACAACACCAGTCATAAGGGGCAAGTTCCGTTTTAAAACTTCTTACGCAGCTCTCGCGCTGTCCCTTTAAGAAATACTCTCCCGCTGTTCCCGCTCGTTCTCGCGGTTCTTCAGCGCTGGGCAACGTGCACGCTGTATCCTCATACGGACCAATGAGATCACCGCCAACGACCAACTCCAGCCAACCAGAATCCAGGGTTTGTGCGCACGTTTGAAAATCGGCTTGCTTGTTTCTCGTCTGTTTGTTTCTCAACACAAACAAGAAACTAACGTTTTTAAAACTAAAACACATAACGTTACAAAACAATACAAGACACCGGAAGTTAAGCACAAAGGACGATAAGTGAATGTATTACGGTAAGTGAACTGAATGAATGAATCCTGTTGTGTTTGTTAGTTGCTTGTACATGATAAATAATCGAGCTATGTTGTGTTATTAGTCTGGACCTGTTGTGTGCATGATGCCATCCAAACCTGAAGACTATGAGGTGATGCTCACCATAGGATGTGGATCTTATGGGAAATGCCAGAAAATCAGGAGGAAATCAGATGGAAAGGTCAATAAAATACATGAACAGTATGGTATTGTTGTAATGTAACGTTACTTTTATATTAGGAGCCTAAATCAAAATCTGAAAATCAAAAATGATTTAGATATTTAAGTAACACTTATTGTCCATATTAGATAACAAAATATCAGTTTATATTACATAGTGCATGTAAATGTAGCATTTGTTTTTACATTTATGCATTTAGCAGACGCTTTTATCCAAAGCGACTTACAGTGCATTCAGGCTATACATTTTTTTTGTCAGTATGTGTGTTCCCTGGGAATCGAACCCACAACCTTTGCGCTGCTAACGCAATGCTCTAACCACTGAGCCACAGGAACACTTTTTAGAAGCTGTTCGCTGTGACATTTTGTGATCTAGTGCAATAAAATTCATATTTAAGTGAAGTTTAAAAAATGTAGGGTACTGTGAATTATAACAATGTTCTTATTGGTGTCTCTTCCTGCTGGTTCATTTGGACCATGTCATCTGATCTCCTTAGATTCTGGTTTGGAAGGTGCTGGACTATGGCACCATGGCTGAGGCAGAGAAACAGATGCTGGTGTCGGAGGTCAATTTGCTCCGTGAGCTGAAGCACCCAAATATCGTCCGATACTACGACAGAATTATCGATAGGACGAACACAACCTTATATATAGTGATGGAGTACTGTGAGGGTGGAGATCTTGCCAGTCTCATCAACAGATGCATCAAAGACAGGTAAAATTAAGCTATTCAGGGCTTCTACAGGTCACCCTTTCACAAATAAAGGCCTTGAAAGGGTCTCGAATCAGAGCAGAAAGTGGTAACGTATTAAATGTTGCATGTTTTGCTTAAAATAAATATCTTCCTCAGCATTTATGTCTTGTTTTCCAATACAAAATATCTAAACATTCCTATATCAAGATATAGGTGCAAAATTAACATCTTGTGTTCTGAGAAATTTAACAAAAGTGAGTTTGTTTAAAATAAGAACAAATATATGTGAATGAAAACTTGTTTAAAGACGTTTTTTCTAAGTCCACTTGCAGATATTTGTTCTTTTCATAAACTCAATTTTGATCATTTTTACAGAAAATAAGACTTCTATCATTTTTCTTCTCAAGTAAATGTATCAAAATGTTATAATCTTTAGACATTTGCCTTAAAAAGGTGAAAACGAGATGATAGAATATCACTTTTTTTGCATGCAGTGTGATCAGAAGCTACCATAAAAGTTATTTCCATATTTCTAGAAGTTGGGAGCAAAGCTATTCAAGCCTCAAGCACCCATTTTTGCTAAATAAATTAAAAAGTAAAGCAGATCGATATGACGAGGTATACTTCAAAGTTTGATAATACAACTCGGTTACATTTAGAGAACATATTGACATACTGTATTGGTTTCAATTTTCTTCTCTTGGTCTTAGTCTTAAATTTACCTCCATAAAACCTGCTGAAACCTTGCCACTGTCATTTTGTTTTTTTAAGCTGTTGTCCTGCAATGTTTGGTTCTTTTCCATTGTCTTTGCAGACGATACCTGGATGAAGTCTTCATCCTGCGTGTGATGGCACAGTTGTCCCTGGCATTAAAAGAGTGCCATGGTAGAAGTAACGGCAGCAGTACAGTACTGCACCGTGACCTGAAACCCGCAAACATCTTTTTGGATGTCAAACAGAATGTAAAGCTTGGCGATTTTGGTTTAGCTCGGATACTGAACCATGATACAAGCTTTGCTAAAACATTTGTTGGAACTCCATATTACATGTCGCCGGTAAGCATTCCTTCATCTTTCATTTAAATGTGTTTAAAACAGAGAAGATAGAGATCACTAGGATATTGATGAGGGAAAATGGGCGCCCATAACTGAAAATGAATTTATTAACCCTAACGTCATTCCAAACCTCTACACTTGAGTTTTTAGTTTTTTACGCCGAACTATTTTTACTCAGAAATTGCATGTAAATTTCACAAATAATTAAAGACATGGCAAACAACATTGAATTAAACATGAAATTAAGTAGGAAGGCTGAAATAGCATTTTAATAGCGATTAATCTTTATTTGACTTTGAAAGTTTTTACAGTGTATAACAAATACTAAGTGAACACAAACAATTTAAATTACCATTTGACACACACACACACACATATATATATATATATATATATACATGCAATATCTTTTACGTACTGCAGACTAATTTTATATTTTTGGTTAAAATATACATGTAAGTGCATATTTACCAACAGATGTATTATACACTGATGGCACATTCTGTTTTTTGATCCATTGCTCCTGAAAAACTGGAATGAGTCCAACCTCTCTAAACAAGTTTAAAAATGCAGAGAAACTGTTGATCTCATGGTCTTGTTATTGCATACATTGCATAACTAATTACTTTTCCATAGCTTCATCATATTCTTACTGCCAAGACTTGGCTTTCTCGGTTTTATTCATATTTTCCACCTTTTGTATTCACAGGAACAAATTAACCGCATGTCCTACAATGAAAAATCAGATATATGGTCTTTGGGATGTTTACTCTATGAACTATGTGCTTTATCGTAAGTATGCATGTGTTATTGTCCTTGTATTTTTACTATAATTACACTGACCTCAATTACATACAAGCTGGTTGTGTGATTATACAAAATAGTGAAAATTGAAACGTAGTTATATTCATAATCAATCCTGAGTCTTCCATTCCCCCCCCCCCCCCCCCCCCCCCCCCCCCCCCCCCAGTCCACCATTTACAGCATACAACCAAACAGAACTGGCTGGAAAAATCAGAGAAGGGAAGTTCAGAAGAATCACATACAGATACTCTGATGATCTGAACACACTTCTTTCAAAAATGCTCAACCTTAAGGTACAGTATTTTTTGTCAGAAGAAGCATGAATTTGTATTTATTTATTTTTTACTAGAACTTGTCAGAAAGCTAAAGTGTATTTGAATTCCAAGCGTCACTGTTAACTGATTAAACAATTGCTGAATTGCCACTGTTGGTCAGCGGTGTGACCGGGTGATGGAAATAAAGAATTATAAGATTTGAATAGAACATTGGAAATAGCAGGCTTGAAAAAACGTCACACAGAATGAGTCTTTGTGTTCCACTGCACTGCTTTGACATTGATATTCTATGCAAAATGTGCTGGACTAATGTGGTGATCACGAAATATAAAAATCAACTTATACAAAAAAAAACATGTCTCTCTAGACCTTGTTAGATTGCCCTGCTCTTGTTGTTTTTTCGCAAAAAAAATGCATTCTGTATAAAAGGCCCTGTTTTATTGTTAGAATTTCAAAATCTCAATTAGGCTTTTCCATCTACAGTGCCGTGTGTGCTGTGTTGTCTCATTCTGGCTGGCTGTTTTGTTAGGACTATCTGAGGCCCTCGGTGGAGTCCATTCTGCAGAACAGCTTGATCTCGGGCTATGTAGCCCAGGAGCAGAAGAGGCTTCAGGAGAAGCAGCGGCGCAGGTCAGTAGATGTAGAGCAGCCCAAACATCCAGAGCCGTCGCTTGGAGCAGAGCTGCGGCTGAAGGAGCAGATTCTACGCGAGCGTGAACAGGCCCTCAAAGAGCGAGAGCAGAGACTAGAGCGTAAGTCTACTCTGGTTTTATTAAGCCTCTTTACACCTGGAACTAACATCTGCCTCCACTCACAGTTGGTCTAGTGATAAACATTGGGATACTTAACTGCAGATGAAAATAAGGTTTTACAATAAATAGGGATCATTTCAAAACTTCAATAAAAAACATTAGTTGTTAAAATTCTAAACCCATAATGCTTTTGTTAACCTTCGAAACACAAATAAAGATATGTGGTTAACCATGCTTTCTTAACATCTGAAAACAACCCTCATTGGTTCTTGTGTGTCAAGCAAGTGCATTTGAGCTTCTGTTTATCAAATCTGATGTGCTCTATGTATGTGCATTGATTAAGTCTATATTAATAAAGTGATAGTGTCTCTTCAGAAAACTGTGATTAAACCACTCTATTCATATAGTTTACTTTTACAGTGTATTTCACCTAAGAGCTTGTGTTTAACCTTTTCTCCCTCTCTCTCTCTCTCTCTCTCTCTCTCTTTTTTCCTCCTCCCCAGAAAGGGAACAGGAGCTGTGTGTCCGAGAGCAGCATTCAAATGAGAAGCTGGCCAGGTACATATACAGCCGTCTTTGCTGGAATGGTCAAATGAATGCATTAAACAATAGTCATGCTCTGCACAACTAGCTTCAGCTACTGAGCACTTGTTCACATCAAGGTTCAAGGTTTCTTTATTTGTCACATAATAAATTATACAGGGTATAATCAGAAGTGAAATGTAAATCAAATCAGGTCCGCTCTGTGGACAGTGCAAAAGAATAAAAATAAAAATTATATAAAAGTAACACAACACAAGAGCATATAGTAATGTTATGGTAATGTTAATAATATGTTCACATATGGTAATGTTAATAATATGTCGTTGTAATTGTTTTCTGACAGAGCTGAGAGCTTGTTGAAGGCATATAATTTGATCCGGCAGCAGAGGGCACTGTCTCTTCTCAGTGCCAGTGACACAGGTATGAAACCGTTTTTCTATATAGAAATTAATGCTGTTAAGATAATTGAACATGTAATGTGTTTATTTTATTTTATTTTTATTTCAGTAATTTCAATGTCAGTGCCTGGTATTTGTTTATATATGCTACTGGTCAAACATTTAGAATAACATGTAACAGCATTACATAATTTAATTACAAAATAAATGTAACTTTAATCCGTTACAGTTACTGAGAATAATGTGTGTAATTAAATTACAATTACTTATGAAAATTATAAAAATTACAAAGGGGGTTACATCTGAATAATTTCACACATACACAAATATTGAATTGATTACTTTCCCAAATTGCATTGACCGTTCTAAGATGAGAGACACCAATATTTCAGGAGTTTAAGACACAGAATCAGACATGCTTATTCAATAACTGTTTTATTTCTCATTTTTATGTTTAAGTATTTATTTTTTAAGATTAACTGTTTTTCTAAGGCATTTTAGATGCCAGTGTTTCCTGTCATAGCTATGTAAAAATGTGATACAAAATTGTATCATAGCTATTAAACTAAACTTCTTATGATTTAAAATCTGTGTTTAATCTCAAAGTAAAAAGAGGTGCTAATGTCTGATTTGTGGTGGTTGTGCTTCAAAATTTAATTATTATAATAATCTTAGTTCAAGTGATGAAAGATTTTGAAAGTCTGACAGTAATGAGGCTAACAAACAACACTTGTCAGGGCTCTAGACTAACTTTTTGCACTGGGTGCACTGGTGCGCCTAACTTTTTTTCTTAGGTGCACCAGCACAAAAGTTAGGTGCACCCAAATTTTTATATAGGCAATATTGACTGGTAAAACGACTAACTAACAATCTGGTCAACATAAAGTTCTTTATTTGAAGCACAATTCTACAAGAAAGGTAACTTACTGAAAAAGTGTTGGTGCTTAAAGTGCTTCACTGAGCAGAGATTTAAACTTAAAACATCTCAAGATAAATAAAATCTAAATTAAGTGTTTTAAGGGCGTCAAACTGAACATCTCATGGCTCAATGTATTATGGACTATCCTCCATTGCAGTCACATGCCCCTCGGATGGCCAACTCCTGTAGTTTAGCTTTCTTGATCTTTGTCCTTGGCTAAACCAGCTGGCCACACTCTCTAGCATCAACATCTTCCAGACTTGGCCCTTCTACACTCCTTATCAGATGAGTCTTATCAGATCTCCCCCCCCCCTTAAAACCCATAAAACAATCCTGCGCCCCATCCCACCACAGACTACCAAATAATTGCACTAAACATAATGGAAAAAAAAAAGTATTTACAGTTTTTATAACCAATTCTTACTATGCAAAAAAGAAGTATACTTAGGCCTTTAGTGTTATGTTAGAAGCATTTTTATACTCATACCTTTTCTTGATTTTAATATTTTGATTTTTTTTTTTAGCTTTATTTTCATTTAAATGTTTAGTTTTGAAATGTTGTATGCATTTGTCATGTTTATTTCATGTCTTTATCTTCTTAAATGTGTGTATATATTATGTATAGTTTTAACTTTTCATTTTAGTTACTTCTTATTTGTAAGCCGCTTTGGATAAAAGCGTCTGCTAAATGACAAAGTAAAGTAAAGAAAAAAATAACTGTTCTGTTCTGTCTAATCGTCTCTCTGTACTCATACTGTATTTTAATGCAGCCAAATTCTCAATAAAACTGTTTTACTTTATATATTTGACTGTTTATGTTGTCAGTCAACAGGATAAATATGAAATAGTGACTGAAACACGTCCCTTTAAGAATTCATAACCAGCTCTCCCTTCCAAGAAGCTAGTCTGCACAAAAATACTAATTTATAATTGTATTGAGCCGTTGTCTGATGAAATCAAATAAGACACAATATAAGACAAGACAATTCCAGTGCTGTGATTTCTTCTATATTTGCATGTACATTTAGAGAAGCAATAATATCTGTTTTAACTGAACGGGCTCCTCTCAGACGCTTGCTGAACAGAGCAGATGCAGAGAAAGCGCGCTGATCTCGCGGCGATCACAGAGACACTCTGAGAGACTCGATTTGTCACTAGTTGCTTTTTTTGGAAAACAAAAAGTTGCTATGGGGGTCTACAAAAGTGCTAAATGTCGCTAAGTTGGCAACACTGCACGCATCTCTACTACTCACCTCTTTCTCTCTGTCTGACTGCAGCAGCACACGTGACGCATTTGTCAACGCGCACACACACATACAGGAATATCTGGACCACGGCCAATCAGAGGGGGGGTCCGCCCTTCACTATCTCTGATTGGTTTAGACCACGATATAAGCCTAACGGGAGTGTCTTTTGTTGAGTTTCTGAGTCGCGGATACTTTTTTTTCTTTTCTCGAATGGCTGGACGCACCAGTGCGCCCTGGGATTTTTGTTAGTCGCACCCGTGAGAAATTAGGTCGCACTCTAGAGCCCTGCTTGTGATGACTGAGGAGGGCTGTGTGCTGCAACAAGGAAAGCATGACTGGATTTAGGGTGAATCCCATTTCTCTGTCTTACCCCTAGCCCTTGTACCTCGAAACCGAGTGGTAAGCGCTAGGGGTGAAAACATACCTCTATGAAACGAGACACCACTTGGTTACTGTTACTTCATCATACATCGTCGCTAGCTGGCTGCTACGTCACCAGAGTGTTGCAAGTGTTGATCACAAACTTGCCGTCTGCAAGCGTGTGTATGTGGATTGCGTGGGTTTTAGTGATGTTTTCTCTATTCAGAAAAATGCGGGACTGTTGTGCAAATCAGTAATGTAACGTTAGCGTAGAAAAATAGCGATTTAAAAACGTTTCAATTAAGAACATGGTTGCAAATATGCATGTAAGTTACAGGACTGTGGACTGTCGTAATTTTTAAATCAATTATTTAAGCCGAAAATACTCTCTGGATGATCTGGCTGCAGTGTGTTCTGGGTACCCCTTGGTTTCAAGTAAGCTCGCGAAAATGCTTGGTTTTAAGGGGTATCTACCCCTTCCCCTTAGCCCTACCCCTCGATCAAAACGAGAATTGGGACAGCCCTTACTCTCACGTGAACGCGCAAAACTAAGGGGAAGGGGTGAGACAGAGAATTGGGATTCACCCTTAGTCTTTTTAGCCAACATTATTTGGCTTACAGATCCTGTAATGAAAGAAAATACTTATTACTTGTATATTATGTATACACCTCTAAAGCATGAGAGTGACATAATTCTGTTTTTTACAGAGAATGAAGAGAACATCTCTCCGGGAAAGAAGAGGGTTCACTTCGCAGGAGATGGCAAGGAGAACAGCAGACCTGAGAGCAGACTGATCACTAAACCTCAAGAACATTGTCTTGTAAAGAGGCATCAATGGGCTAACATGCGCATACAGGCTCTTGGTGAAGAAGAAAAGCTTTATTCACCAAAGCCCAGAGAAATGCAGGGCATCCGCTAACCATGAACCACTATGTACTACTGAAAGTGGTGCATTAGTCTGATCAAGTCAAGAATATTTTTTTTAATGTTGTGTACATTAGGAAATAAGATTTCTGCTTTTATTTATTTGCTGCAGCATGTGTACAGTACAGTGGAACAACGCTTCATTTTTGGTCATCACACTGATTTATTTTATCAAAGATACTGTGTTGTATTCTTGTAATTTTATAGATGTTTTATTACTGGGACTAATGTTTTATTTGGATATACTGTTTTATAAGAATAAAGGGTTGATAATATTATCTGTTGTATTTGTATTAATTAAAATAATTGCCGTTTAGGGCTTCATAAGCGGAATAGCCAGCATTTCAAGTTTACACATACAGTGGGGCAAAAAAGTATTTAGTCAGCCACCAATTGTGCAAGTTCTCCCACTTAAAAAGATGAGAGAGGCCTGTAATTTTAATCATAGGTATACCTCAACTATGAGAGACAAAATAAGAAAAAAAAATCCAGAAAATCACATTGTAGGATTTTTAAAGAATTTATTTGCAAATTATGGTGAAAAATAAGTATTTGGTCAATAACAAAATTTCATCTCAATACTTTGTTATATACTCTTTGTTGGCAATGACAGAGGTCAAACGTTTTCTGTAAGTCTTCACAAGGTTTTCACACACTGTTGCTGGTATTTTGGCCCATTCCTCCATGCAGATCTCCTCTAGAGCAGTGATGTTTTGGGGCTGTCGCTGTGCAACACAGACTTTCAACTCCCTCCAAAGATTTTCTATGGGGTTGAGATCTGGAGACTGGCTAGGCCACTCCAGGACCTTGAAATGCTTCTTACGAAGCCAGTCCTTCGTTGCCCGGGCGGTGTGTTTGGGATCATTGTCATGCTGAAAGACCCAGCCACGTTTCATCTTCAATGCCCTTGCTGATGGAAGGAGGTTTTCACTCAAAATCTCACGATACATGGCCCCATTCATTCTTTCCTTTACACAGATCAGTCGTCCTGGTCCCTTTGCAGAAAAACAGCCCCAAAGCATGATGTTTCCACCCCCATGCTTCACAGTAGGTATGGTGTTCTTTGGATGCAACTCAGCATTCTTTCTCCTCCAAACACGCCAAGTTGAGTTTTTACCAAAAAGTTCTATTTTGGTTTCATCTGACCATATGACATTCTCCCAATCCTCTTCTGGATCATCCAAATGTTCTCTAGCAAACTTCAGACGGGCCTGGACATGTACTGGCTTAAGCAGGGGGACACGTCTGGCACTGCAGGATTTGAGTCCCTGGCGGCGCAGTGTGTTACTGATGGTAGCCTTTGTTACTTTGGTCCCAGCTCTCTGCAGGTCATTCACTAGGTCCCCCCGTGTGGTTCTGGGATTTTTGCTCACAGTTCTTGTGATCATTTTGACCCCACGGGGTGAGATCTTGCGTGGAGCCCCAGATCGAGGGAGATTATCAGTGGTCTTGTATGTCTTCCATTTTCTAATAATTGCTCCCACAGTTGATTTCTTCACACCAAGCTGCTTACCTATTGCAGATTCAGTCTTCCCAGCCTGGTGCAGGTCTACAATTTTGTTTCTGGTGTCCTTTGACAGCTCTTTGGTCTTGGCCATAGTGGAGTTTGGAGTGTGACTGTTTGAGGTTGTGGACAGGTGTCTTTTATACTAATAATGAGTTCAAACAGATGCCATTAATACAGGTAACGAGTGGAGGACAGAGGAGCCTCTTAAAGAAGAAGTTACAGGTCTGTGAGAGCCAGCAATCTTGCTTGTTTGTAGGTGACCAAATACTTATTTTCCACCATAATTTGCAAATAAATTATTTAAAAATCCTACAATATGATTTTCTGGATTTTTTTTTCTTATTTTGTCTCTCATAGTTGAGGTATACCTATGATGAAAATTACAGGCCTCTCTCATCTTTTTAAGTGGGAGAACTTGCACAATTGGTGGCTGACTAAATACTTTTTTGCCCCACTGTACATCACGGAGACGTTTATTTGAAGTCTGCATTTACATCTGCAAGACGTATTTTTTTGTGTTTGTTCATCTGTAATGTCTATAGGACGTTTCTTATCAGATGTCAAATAGACGTAAATAAGATGTTTATGATTTAGAATGTATGTAAAACTAGCATCTGTCAGACGTTTGTACACAGCAGATGCTTTCCAGATCAAGAGATATTTAACAGACATCTTGCAGACGTATGCAGGGTAGAGGTCTGCTACCCGACCCGAACCCGCGGGTCCCGAAATACTTTTGGGTTTCGGGTTAATGTTTAATGGATAGCTTCGGGCTCGGGTTTGTAGCTAAACCAAAACTATATGCAGAGGCTTTGCTGCTTTCATAGACGCACGCACAGACATTGCACACCAGGGCCGTGCAGAGACCTTTGGAGGGGCAGGTGCTCAAAATATCATAACAGCAATGTATAGTGATGCATTCCTTGCTGATACGCGTATTGATGCGGATGCTGTAAATACTGTAACAATAAAAGTAAAAGTATGAATAGATTTTAGTCAAATGACATTAAAATACCAGACCCTTCCACCCCCATGAAACTTTTCTCCCTCAAATAGCACGAACGAAGTGAACACATGCACCTTTGTTTATGGTGCTGCTGCTGTGTATAACGTTAGAAGTGGCGTTTGCTGCAGGCTAAACACAGCGATTTAAACAAAAGCTGTGCAATGCATGTTCTCTTCACGTTGTTCTTGTAAAATAATAATAATGATAAGTAAACAAGCATACCACTCCGCTGAGAAGCCCACTTACTTAAGCTGCAACCGTAGCGCGGACGATATTGAAGTGGTGCCTGAGCGCGAGGGATCGTTCGGATGAGGTCATGCAGGTGAAATTTTATCATGTGGGTGATTTTATTTACGGCTAAATTATTAATCATTAATTTTACTAATAGTTAGATTGGGCAGGCCTTCACAGAAGGGTGTTTAATAATAATAAATAAATAAATAATGCCTTGACAAAAGGGCACTTTGGGCAAAGGGGCAGGTAATCAAGCACCCTCCAACCCCAACCCCCCCCCCCCCCCACGTGCCTGTTGCACACATGTATCAGAGATCGCGCAGAGCACAAACAACACGGAAACTTTTATTAATAAAATAGCTTCGACAGGCTACTAAATCGCAAGTCACAACATTATATTTATCTGCAATGAGGCAGCAAAATCGCTGTTTTTGAAGTAACTAAGCCTCATTGCTTGTAGAGAGAGAGACGCGCAGACGCAGTTTCACATACACGCGCAACATTCATCCCTCTCTCTCTGTCTGTCTCTCTCGCTAATTCAAATAAATGATTAATTAATTCAAATAAATACAATCTTATTTAAGATCTTATGTCTGATTTAAAGTAGACAGAATGCTAACGAGTCTTGACTGACAAAAATGACCATAATTTGCACGGTGGAAGAATTATCTTGTCCATACAAAATTCATAAACTCGGCAGAATGTATGCGACCGCTGCACCTGATGTTCACAAACTTGTATAACTGGTAAATGTTTCTGAAATGGCAGAGCCTTGATTAATCTGTTTCTTTGCATGCAATCGTGAAATGCGGCCTTTTTCCTTTTTTTTTGTTGGCTATTCGTTGGGGGGGTCTAAATTTAACTGTGCCGCTCGGGTCGGGTCAGACGATCTCGGGTACGGGCTTTTGTTGAGATATAACTCGAGACAGCTATGAACTCGGCAGAGAACGACCCCAAGAGTTTAGCCAATCGCAGGCGAGTGTGGGCGTGTCCTGACGCTTAACGTGTTCCGTGTGGAATGTTCGCCGGTCCGGGTGCAAAGTTTCAGCCGTCTGCAGACGGAAGACAGAAGACGAGTACAAAAACCGCAACAAATAGTCGCTTGCTGTCTGCCGGCGTCAACGAGTTCAGTTATGGGATATTAACCCGAAGCGCTATCGTGTTCATTTACAGCTTTGTTTGTCTCGCGGTGAAATCATGGCCTGCGCGCCGAACCGGGTCCGCCTGCTCTGCATGCTGTCGCTCACCTTCGGCTTTTTCATCGTGGAGGTGGTGGTGAGCCGGATCACGTCCTCTTTAGCGATGCTGTCGGACTCCTTTCATATGCTGTCGGACGTGATCGCGCTGGTCGTGGCTCTGGTGGCGGTGCGTTTCGCGGAGAAGACCCAGTCCACCAACAAAAACACGTTCGGCTGGATCCGGGCCGAGGTGATCGGCGCGCTGGTCAACGCCGTGTTCCTCACCGCGCTCTGCTTCACCATCATCCTGGAGGCCGTCGAGCGCTTCACTGAGCCCCATGAGATCGAGAAGCCCGAGGTGGTGATTGGGGTGGGGGCTGCGGGGCTGCTGGTCAACCTGTTAGGGCTCTGTCTCTTTCATGGACACGCCGGAGGCGGCGGACACGGCCACAGCCACGGGGGACACAAAAAACACAAGAACGGGAAGGTGCGCCGGTGCGAGACGCTGGAGGATAGTCGGTCTGCGGGTGAGGAGACTAATAATCTGGGGGAAAAAAAAAGGGAAAGGGGAAATTTTTTTAAAGGTTTTTTTTTAAAAGGGAAGGTTTTAAAAACCCCCTTTTTTTTTTAAAAATTTTTTTAAAGGTTTTTTAAACCTTTTTGGAATTTCCCCAAAAAAATTTTACTTTTTTGGAAAAGTTTCCCCTTTTTTTGGGAAAATTTAATTTAAAAATTTTAAAATTTAATTTTAAAAAAAAGGGGGAAAAATTAATTTTAGGGTTTAAAAAAAATTTTTAAAATTTTTGGGGAAAAAAAATTTTTTTTGCCTTCTTTTTTTTTTAAAAATTTAAAAAAATTTAATTTTTTTTTTTTAAAAAAATTAAAAAAATTTTTTTTTAAATTTTCCCCAAAAAAGGAAATTAACCGGAATTTTTTAAAATTTTTAAAAAATTTTTTTTAAAAAAATTAAAACCCTTAAATTTTTTAAAAAAAAAAAAAATTTTTCAAATTTTTTTAATTTTAAATTAAAATTTTTAATTTTAATTGGTTTTTAAAAAATTTTAAATTTAAAAAAATTTTTTTTTTTCAAATTTAAAAGGGAAATTTCCTTAATTTTTTTTTTTTTTTTGGTTCAATTTTTAAATTTTTATTTTTTTCCCTTTTGGAAATTTGGTTTTAAAAATTTTAAACTTTTTTTAAAATTTGGGTTTTTGGGGTTTTTTCTTCCTTTTAAAAAATTTTTCCCCAAAAAAAATTTTAAAAATTTTAAAAATTCCCCAAACCTTCCCCCAAACTTTTTTTTAATTTTTAAAAATTTCTTTTTTTTAAAATTTTTCATTTCCTTTTTTCTTTTTAATTTTTTCAAAGGTTTTAAAAAAAATTTTTTTTTTCCAATTTTTTTGGGGGCCCCAAATTTTTTTTTTTAAAAAACCTTAAAATTTTTGGTTGGAAAAAATTATTTGGGTTTTTGTTTAAATTTTTAAAAAAAAACCCCCCTTTTTGGGGGAAAAAACCCCCTTTTTTTTAAATTTTAAATTTTGGGTTAAAAATTAAAACCCCCCGGTTTTTGTAAAAGGAAACCAATTTTTTTTTTTTAAAAAAAAAAATTTTTCCTTTTTTAAAGAATTTTTTTTTTCCCCCCCATTTTGGTTTTAAAACCCATTTTTATTTGGTTTTTTTTTAAAACCCTTGTTTCCCTTTGGCCCCCCCCCCCAAAAAAAAACCCCTTTCCCTTAAAAAAAATTTTCAATTGGGCCCTTTAAATTTTTTTTTTAAAATTTTTTGGAAAAATTCCTATTTAAACTTTTCCTTTTAAATTTTTTTTTTTTGGTTTTTCAGAAAAAAGGGGCCTTTTTTTTAAAAACCCCCAAAAAATTTTTAAAATTAAATGGAAATTTTTAAAATTTAAAATTTCCTTTTGGGTAGGGGGAAAAATTAAAATTTCCCTTTTTCCTTAAAACCCCTTTCCCCCCCCTTTTTTTTTTTTTTTCCAAAAAAAATTTTTTTAAATTTAAAAAATTACATTTTTTTTAAAAGGAAAAAACAATTTTAAAACCCCCTTTTAATTGGTTTTAAAATTTTAAATTTAAATTTTTTGCCTGAAATTGGTTAAAAAATTAAAATTTTTTTTTTCAATTTTTTCCCAATTTTAAAAAAAATTTTAAAAACAATTTGGGAAACCTTTTTTTTTTTTTTTTAAAAATTTTTTTTTTTTTAAGGTTTTTAAAAGAAAACCAAAAGGGGGAAAAAGAATTTTTTAAAAAAATTTTAAATAAATTTCTTTCTTTTAAAAAATTTTTTTACCCTTATAAAAAAAATTTTAAACCCTTTAATTTTATAAAATTTTAATTTTAAAAAACCCCCCCAAAAAAAAAAAATTAAAAAAAAAAAAAATTTTTTTTTGGGCCAAAAAGGGAAAAAAAAAAAAAAATTTTTTTAAAATTTTTTTTCCCCCCCAAAAATTCCCTTTAAAAAGGAAAATTTTTTTTTTTTAATTAAAATTTTAATTTTGGAAAAATTTTTTAAAAGGTTGCCCCGGGCCCCCCAAAAAAAGGCCCCCCAAAAAAAAACCCGAAAATAAAAAAAACCCCCCAAAAAAGGGATTAAAAGAAAGGGAAAAAAAAAAAAAAAAGGGTTTTAACCTTTGGGAACCTTTTGGGAAAAGTTTTGGGAATTTTTCCCAAATTTTTTTGGAAAAACCCCCTTTTTTTAAAAACCCGGGTTTTCCCCCCTTTTTTTTCCAAAAATTTTCCCCGAAACCCGGTTTTTTTCCCCTTTCCCGGGAAAATTTTTCCCCCCAAAATATTGAAGGGTTTTTTTGGGAACTTTTAAAAAAAAGGAAAAAATTTTTTGTCCCTTTTAAACAAATTTCCATTTTTCCGGGTTTTTGTTTCCCCCCCCTTTTTTCCCTTTTTGGGTTTTTTTTTTTCCGGGAAAACCCCGGGAAATTGGGGTTTTTTAAAAAAGGGTTCCAAATTTTCCTAAAGGTTTGGAAAGGGGGTTTTTGGGTTTTGAAAACCCTTTTTTTCAAAATTTTTAATAAAAATTTTTTGGGGGGGGGGGGGTCTAATTAACAGTAATTTCCTCATTGTTCTACTGTGATATTGGCCTGCCCAACTTTGAAAATCAGGAATGTTTCCCAGCCTTAAATATGACTTAAGAGGCTGTTCATGTTCATTCTGGTCATATATTTATGATCATTCCAACAGAACATGAAGGCAGCATAAAGCCATATGTTGTAGATCCCAAAGTGGTTCCCTTTTCTATTCGAGGTTCCATCTCTCCTTGGAGAACAGAATTAACAGGAATTAATCTGGTAGGGAAGGGGTTTGTGGCAGGAGAACAGCTGTGAATGACCCGGAACCTCCGGGAAGGAATTAACCCAAATAAAAAAAAATTTTAAATCCCCCTTTAAAGGGTTTTTTTTTAAAAAAAAAAAATTTTTTTTGTTTTTAAAGGACCCCAATTTTTTTGGAAAATTTTTTTTTTTGGGAAAGGGGAAATTTTTTTAAGGAAAATTTTTTTTTTAAAAAAAAAATTTAAAATTTTCCCAAAAAACCCCCCTTTTTTTTTTTTTTTTTAAGAAAAAAGGGGGGAAAAAAAAATTCCCCGGAAACCCAAAAAAATGGTTTTAAAAATTTTAAAAATTTTTTTTTTTTTTAAAATTTAAAAAAAATTTTTAAAATTTTAAATAAAACCTTCCCCTTTGGGGAAAGGGCCAAAAAAGGGCCTTTTTTTGGGGGAAAGGCCTTTCCTTTTTTTTTTAAAAAATGGAAATTTTTTTAAAAAAAAAAACCCCCTTTCCCCCAAAATTTTTTTTTCCCTTTTAAAAAAAAAAGGATTTTAAATTTTTTTTAAAAAAATTCCGTTTTGGAATTCCAATTTGTAAAGGCTCCCCTTCCCCTTCCCACAAAGGGGGTTTTGCAAATTTTTTAAAAAATTTTTTAAAAACGGTTTTTAAAATTTTTTTTCTTTTAAAAGTTTTCGGGGGAAAAAAGGCTTTAAAAAAAAATTTTTTTAAGGGGGGGGGAAAAAAAAAAAAATTTAAAACCAAAACCCCCAATTTTTTAAATTTTTTTTAAAAAAAAGGAAACAGAGTTTTTTTTTTTCCGGGGTTTTTTGGGTTTTGGTTGTTTGGGGGGAAAAAACGCGGAAAAAAAAAAATTTTTTTTTTTTTGGGGGCCCTTTTTTTGCCCCCGGGAAAAAAATTAAAATTCCAAAAAAACCCAAATTGGCCCTTTTTTTTTTTCCCCTTTTCCCCCCTTTTTTTAAAAAAACCCCCAAACCAAAATTTCCCAAATTAAAATTGTTAAAAAGGGGAAAGGGCCCCCCTTTAAATTAAAGGAAAAACCCCCAAAAAAAATTTTTTTTTTTTTTTAAAAAAATTTTTTTTAAAAATTTTTTAAAAAAAAAGGGTTTGGGCAAGGTTTTCCGGGGCCCCGGTTTAAAAACATTAAAAAATTTTTTTTTTTTTGGGGGAAAAAATTTTTAATTGGGAAATTTAAAAAAACCCAAAAATTTACCCCTTTTTTTTTAATTTTCACCAAAACAACCCCCCAAAAAAAGTTTTTTTAATTTTTTTTAATAAATTTTCTAAAAGGGCCCCGGGAAAAAAAATTTTTTTTTTTTTTTTTAAATCCCCAAAAACCCAACCCAAAAAATTTTTTTAAAAAAAAATTTTAAAATTTTTTTTTGGGAAAAAAGTTTTAAAAAAAAAAAAAAAAAAAATTTTTTCCCCCCTTTTTGGGTTTGGGGGTTTTAAAATTTTTAAACCCCAAAATTTTAAAATTTTTTAAATTGGGCCCCCCAAAGGCCTTAAAAAGGGGAAATTTTAAAAAAAGGGGAAAAAATTTTTTTAATTTTCCCCCTTTTTCCAAAAAAACCCCCGGGCCTTTTAAAAATTCAGAAATTTGAAATTTTGGAGCTTTCCCCCGGAAACCCAAAATTTTAAAAAAAAAATTTTTTTTGGTTAAATTTTGGGGTTTGGTTTTATTTAAAAATGGTTTTCCCCGGGGGAAAAAAATTTTTTAAATTTTCCCCTTGGGCCCCGGCCCAATTTTTTGGGGGGAAATTTTTAAACCTCCTTTAAAGGAGGTTTGGGGGTTTTTTTCCCAAAAAAAAAATTGGAAAGGAAATTTGGGGCGGGGAAAAAGGGGTCCCTTTTGGGGGTTTTCCCAAAAGGCCCGGGAATTGGGGAAAGGGAAAAATTTTTTTTTTTCCTTTGGAAAAAATTTTTTCTTTTTTCCCCAAATTTTTGTTTTGGGGGTTTTCCAAGGAAACCGGGAAAATTTTACTTGGGTTTTTCCCCCCTTTTTCCCTTGGTTGGAAAAAAGGGGGGAAAAACCCAAAAATTTAGGAAAAGGGCCCTTTTTGGAAATAGGTTTTTTGGGGGGCTTTTTGTTTTTTAAAAAACCAAAAAAATTTTTTTTTGGTTTGGGTTTTTTTTTTTTTGTTTAAAGGGTTTTTTTTTAAATTAAAATTTTAAAAAGGGAAATTTTGGCTTTTTTTGGGGTTTTTTTTTTTAAAAAGGAAGGGAAAAGGGGTTAAGTTAAAATTTAAAAAATTTTCCCCCTTTTTTTTCCTTTTGGGTTTTTTTTAAAACCCCGGGGGTTCTTTCCCCAAAGGGTTCCTTTTAAATTTTAAAAACCCGCCCCCGGGAATTTTTTAAAAAAAGGGGAATTTTTTTTTTCCCCCCAAATTTAAAAGGCCCAAAAACCCCCCAAACCAATTTCTTTTTCAGGGGGCCCCCCTTTTTTGTTTTCCCAAAAATTTTTTTTTAAAGGTTTTTGGGGTTTTTTAAAAATTTGGGGTTTTTTAAAAGGTTAAAATTTTTTTAAAGGTTCCAAAAAAAGGAATTTTCCCGGGAAAATTTTTTTATTTTGGTTTTTTTAATTTAAAAGGAAAGTAAAAAATTTTTTCAAAAAACCTTTTTTCCAAAACAAAAACAACCCCTTTTTTTTGAAAAATTTAAAAAAAAGGGTTTTAAATTTTTTTTTTTTTTTTTTAGGGAAGGGGAAAAATGGGTTCCCCCCCAACCCCCGGGGAAAATTTGATTTTAACGGAAAATTTTAAGGGGGTTTTTTTTTTTTTTAACAAAAAAAATTTTAAAGTTTTTTAATTTTGAAAAAAAAGGGAAAAATTTTTTAAAAAGGCCTTTTTAAAAAAAAATTTTTTTTTTTTTTAAAAAAAGTTAAAAAGGGGCCCAAAAAGAAATTTTTCCAAAATTATTTTTTTAATTTTGGGAAAAAAAATTTCCCCCCCCAAAAAACCCTTAAAAAAAAAAGGGGGAAAACCCCTTTTTTTTTCCCTTTTTTAAAAAAAAAAATATTCCTTTTTTTTTTTTTTAAAAAATTTTTTTTTGGTTTTTAACCCTTTTTTTTTTAAAAAAGTTTTAAATTTTAAACCCAAAAGAAAAAAAGGGATAATTTTTTTTTTTTTTTTTTAAAAAAAAAAAAAAAACCAAAAAAAAAATTTTTTTAAAAAATTTTGAAAAAAAAAAAAAAAAAATTTCCCCAAAAAAAAATTTTTAAAAAATTTAAATTTTGGGGGGGAAAAATTTTTTCCAAAAAAAAAAAAAAAAAAAAAACCCTTAAAATTTTTGGGGTTTTTAAAAATTTTTTTTTTAAAAAAACAAAAAAAAAAAAGGGGCCCGGGGGGAAAAAAAGGGGGGGGCAAAATTTGCCTTTTTTTTTTTCCTTTTTTAAACCTTTAAATTTTGGGGAAAAATTTTTTTTTTAAAAAATTTTTTTCCCCAATTAAATTTAAATGAAAAACCGGGCAAAAAATTTTTTTTTAAAAAAAAAAATTTTTTTTTTTTTTTTTTAAAAAAAAATAAAAATTTTCTTAAAAACCCCCTTTTCCCCCGGTCCCCGGGTTTTTTCCCCCCTTAAAATTTTTAAAAAGGGAAAAACCCCCCAAAATTTTTTTTTTTTTCCCCAAAAAAAACATTTAAAAAAGAAAACTTTTTTGGGGGGGAAAAAAATTTCCAAAGGAAAAAAAATTTTTTTTCCCCCTTTTTTTTTTTTAAGTTTAACCCCCCCTTTTTAAAAAGGTAAAAAATTAAAATTTTTAAAAAAAAAGGTTTTAAATTGGGCCCCCTTTTTGGGAGGGTAAAAAAGCCGGAAAAAAATTTTTTTTTAAAAAAAAAAGCCCCCCCAAAGGGGGTTTTTCCCCAAGGGGGCCCCCCTTTTTCCTTTTTGGGTTCCAATTAACTTTTAAAAAGGTTTAAAAAAACCCGGGAAAATTTTAACCCCTTTGTTGGGAAACCCTTGGAACCCTTCAAAAACCCCAAGGGGAAATTTTGGAAAAAGCCCCCCTTTGGGTTTTTGAAAAACCCCAATTTGGGACCCCCCAAAAAATTTTTGAAAAACCCCCTTTTTTAAAGGGGAAAAAATTTTGCCAAAAAAAAAACCCCCTTGGGGCTTTAGGCCCGGGAAATTTTGGGGGGGGCCCAAATTCCCCGGCCCCAAAAGCCCCTTTTCCTTCAAAAAAAAATTTTAAAGGAAATTTTCCCTGGGGGGAACCCCAAAATTCCCCCTTTTTCGGGCCCAAATTCCGCCCCCCGGAGGGGGGGCCCCCAAATTTTTTTTTTTAAAAAAACCCCCCTTTAAAATTTTAACCCTTTTAAAAAAAAACCCGGCCCCCAAAATTCCAAAAATTGGGATTGGGTTGGGGCCCCCCGGGCCTTTTCTTTAAAAAAATTAATTTGGGGAAAAAGGAAAAGGAAATTTTTTTTTAAAATTTTTGGCCTTGGGGTTTTTTTTTAAAAAAAGGGAAACCAAAAACCCAATACAAAAAACCCCGGGTAAACCCCCCAAAAAAAATTAAAAAATTTTTTTTTTTTTTTAAAAAAATTTTTTGGAACCGGAAAACCCTTTTTTTTAAAAGAAAAGGGGGGGGGAAAAAAAAAATTTAAAAAAACCCCCTTTAAATTTTTTTTTTTTTTTTTTTTTTTTTCCCTTTTTTTTCCAAACTTTAAAAAAAAAAATTTTTTTTTTGGTTTAAAAAATTTTTTTTTGCTTTTGGGAAAAAAAAAAAACCCCAAAATTTCCCCCCGGAAATTTTTTGGGGGTGTTTTTGGGTTTTTTATTTTTTTTAATTATCCCTTTTTTAAATTTTTAAATTTTTTTTTTTTAAAAAAAACCCCGGTTTTTTAAAAAGGGAAAAATTTTTTTCCCAAAATTTGGGTTTGGTTTTTTTCCCAAAAAAAAGGGGAAACAATTTTTTTTTTTCCTGGGGGGAAAGGTTTTTCCCCGGGGGGAAACCCCTTTTTAAAAAAAAAAGGGCCCCTTATTGGGTTTTTTAAAAGGGTTTTTCCCTTTAAAACCCCAAAAAAAAAAAGTTGGGTTTTTAAAAGGGAAAAAATTTGGGTTAAACCAAAGGGGTTTTCCCAAGGTTTTTTTAAAAAAATTTTTTTTTTAAAATTTTAATTTTTTTTAAAAAAAAAATTTTTTTGGAAACAAAGGTTTCCCAATTTTAAAAAAAAATTTTTAAAAAAAAATTAAACCAAAAAGGGGGGGGGGAAAATTTTTGGAAAACCCAAATTTTTTGATTTAAAAATTTTTTTGTTTTTTAAATTAAAAAAAATTTTTTTTTAAAATTTTCTTTTTTTTTTAAAAAATTATTAAGCCCCTTTTTTTTTAAAAAATTTTTTAATTTTTAAAAAAAGGGTTTAAAGGCTTTAAAAATTTTAAATTTTTTCCCCTTTAAAATTTTCCTTTTTAAGGGGAAAAAATTTTTTCCCCTTTGAAAAAAAAAAAAAAAAAAAAAGGTTTTCCCAATTTGGGGGGAAATTTAAAATTAAAAATTTTTATTTTAAAAAATTTTAATTTTTCCCCCTTTTTTTTTTTTGTTTCCAAAATGGGAAATTTTTTTTTCCCAAAAAAAAAAAAATTTTAAATTTAAAAAAAAAAAAAAAAATTTAAAAATTTTTTTCAAATTTTTTTTTTAAAAAAAAAAAAAAAAAAAAAATAAAAAAAAGGTTTTAAATTTGGTAAAAGGGAGGAAATTTTAAAATTTGGAAAAAAAAAATTTTTAAAATTAAAATTTTCCAAAAGTAAAATTTTTTTTTTGGGTAAATTATTTTTTTAAATTTTTTTTTTTTTTAAAAAATTTTTTTTCTTTTCTTCCCCTTTTTTTTAAAAAACCTTTTCCCAAAAAAGGGGTTTTTGGGAAATTTTTTTTGGGGCCTTTTTTTTGGAAAACCCCCCCTTTTAAAACTTTTTAAAAAAACCCTGAAAATTTTTCCTTGGGTTTTTTTTTTAAAAAATTTTTTTTTCCCAAAAAATTTTTTTTGGGGTTTTTCCCCCAAAAAAATTTTAACCCCCAAAAAATTTTCCCAAAGGGTTTCCTTTTTTAAATTTTAAAAAAAAGAAAAACCCCCCAAAAAATTTTTCCCCAAATTTTAAAAATTTTTGGGGAAAAAAAACCAAAAAAAAAAAAAGGGGTTGGAAAAAAAAAAAAAAATTTAATTTTTAAAAGGGGAAAGGGAAAAACCCCCAAAAAAATTTTGGCCAAAAGGATTTAATTTTTTTAAAAGGTTTTTTTTTTAAATAAACCCAGCCCTTTTCCCCCAAAAAATTTCCCCAAAAAAAAATTTTTTTTTAAAAAGGAAAATTTTTATTTCCCCCCCCAAAAAAAAAAAAAAGGGTTTTTAAAAAATTTTTAAATTTTTTTTTTCCCTTAAAAAAAAAAAAACCCCCTTTAAATTTTTTTTAAAAAATTTTTAAAATTTTTTTAATTAAAGGAAATTTTAAAAATTTGGAGTTTCCAAAAAAAAGGGAATTAAAAAATTTTAAAAAAATTTTTTTTTTTTGGCCAAAAAAGGTTAAAAAAAGGAACCCTTTTAATTGGTTTTTCCAAATTTTGGTAAAATTTTAAAATTTTAAAAAGGAAATTTTTTTTAAAAATTTTTTAAAAAAACCCCCCCTTTTTTTTTAATTTTAATTTTTGGGAAAAAAAAAAAAAACCCCAACCGAAAATTTTTTAAATATTAAAATTTTTTTTTTTTTAATTTTTTTTTTTAAAATTTTAAAATTTTAAATTTGGGGAAAAAATTGGGGGTTTAAGGGAAAATTGGGAAAAAAGTTTTTTATTTTTTCCCAAAAAAAATTTTGGGAAATTTTTTTGGGGGGGTTTTTTTTTTTTTAAAAAAAACCCCCATTTTAAAAATTTTTTTTCCCCCCGGGGGTTGAAAAAACACAAAAACCCCAAAATTAAAAATTTTTAAATTTTTTAAAATTTTAAAAATTTGGCCCAAAAGGTTTGGGGGGTTTTTTTCCCCCCCCAAAGGTTTTTTAAAAAATTTTTTTTTCCTTTTTTTAAAAGGTTTAATTTCAAAAAAAAAAAATTTTTTGGGCGGGAAAAAAAGGCCCAAAAAAAACCCCCCTTTAAAAAAAACCTAAATTTTTAAAAAAAAAAAATTTTTAAAAGGTTAAAGGGTGAAAGGAAAACCGAAAAAAAAAAATTTTTTTTTTTTTTTTGGGGGGGGTTTTCCCCATGTTTTTGGAAACCAGTTTCCATTTAAAAGGGGAAATTTTGGGCTTTTTCCCGGGGGTTTTTTGGGGGGGGTCCCTTTAAGGGTTTAAAGGGAAAATTTTTTAAAAAAATTAAGGAAACCCAAAATTTAAGAAAAAAAAAAAAAGGAGGTTTTTTAAAACCAAAAAAAAAAAACCCCCCCCTTTTTTTTTGGACCCCCCCTTTTTGGTTTTATTTTTTAAAAACCCGGGGGAAAAAAAAAAAAAAAAAAAAAGGGGGGGGGGGGTTTTTTGGGTTTAAATTAAATTTAAAATTTTAAAAAAATTTAAATTTTTTTAAATGGAAACCCCTTTTAAAAAAAAACCAATAAAATTTTTAAAATTTAAAGGGAAAAAAACAAAAAAAAATTTAAAATTTAAAAAAAAAATTTTAAAAAAAAAAAAAAAAAAAAATTGGCCCTTCCCGCCTTTTCCCAAAAAAAAGGGGGGAAACCCCGGGTTAAAAAAACCCCCCGGTTTTTTTTTTTTTAAAAAATCGGGTTTTTTTTAAAAAAAGGGGGGAAACCTTAAGGGGGGTTTTTTTAGCCCAAAAAAAAAAAATTTTGGGGGTTTAAAATTTTGGGGGAAACCCGGGAAAAAAGGGGAAAAAACCCAAACCCCTTTTAAAACCCCCCAAAACCCCCCCAATTTTCCTTTAAAAATTTTCCCAAAAAAAAAAAAAACCCCCCCCCCTCCTCTCCAATTTTCCAATTTTTGGGGTTAAAGGCCAAACCCTTTTTTAAAACCCAAATTTTCCTTCCCGGGAAATTTCCAAAAATTTTAATTTCCCTTTGGGGGAAAAAATTTTACCTTTTTTTAATTTTTTTTTTTTTTAATTTTTTTTAAAAAAAATTTTTTGGGAAATTTTTTAAATTTTTAATTTTTTTAATTTTTTTTTTAAATTTTTAAAAAAATTTTTTTAAAAAAAAAATTTTAATTATTTTAAAAATTTTTTTTTTAAATTTTTTAAAAAATTTTTTTTTTTAATTTTTTTTAAGAAAAATTTTTTCCCCCCAAAAATTAAAAATTTTTTTAAACCATTTTTTTTTAAAACCAAAACCCGGGGGGGGTTTTTAAGGGGCAATTAAATTTTTGGGGGCCCCGGGGGTTTTTAATTTTTCCAAATTTTTTTTTTTTTGTTTTTAAAACCCTTTTTTTAAACCAAAAAATTTTTTTTTTTAAAAAAAAAAAGAAATTTTAAACCCCGCCCAAAACCTTTGAAAACGGAAATTTTTTGGGAAACCCAAAATTTTTTTTAAATTCAACCCCCAAAATTTTTAAAATTTTTTAAATTTTTTTGGTTTTTTTTTTAAAAAATTTGAAATTTTTTAAAAAATTTTAAAAAAAAAATTTGGGGGAAAAAAAAAGGGAAAGGGGAAATTTTTTTAAAGGTTTTTTTTTAAAAGGGAAGGTTTTAAAAACCCCCTTTTTTTTTTAAAAATTTTTTTAAAGGTTTTTTAAACCTTTTTGGAATTTCCCCAAAAAAATTTTACTTTTTTGGAAAAGTTTCCCCTTTTTTTGGGAAAATTTAATTTAAAAATTTTAAAATTTAATTTTAAAAAAAAGGGGGAAAAATTAATTTTAGGGTTTAAAAAAAATTTTTAAAATTTTTGGGGAAAAAAAATTTTTTTTGCCTTCTTTTTTTTTTAAAAATTTAAAAAAATTTAATTTTTTTTTTTTAAAAAAATTAAAAAAATTTTTTTTTAAATTTTCCCCAAAAAAGGAAATTAACCGGAATTTTTTAAAATTTTTAAAAAATTTTTTTTAAAAAAATTAAAACCCTTAAATTTTTTAAAAAAAAAAAAAATTTTTCAAATTTTTTTAATTTTAAATTAAAATTTTTAATTTTAATTGGTTTTTAAAAAATTTTAAATTTAAAAAAATTTTTTTTTTTCAAATTTAAAAGGGAAATTTCCTTAATTTTTTTTTTTTTTTTGGTTCAATTTTTAAATTTTTATTTTTTTCCCTTTTGGAAATTTGGTTTTAAAAATTTTAAACTTTTTTTAAAATTTGGGTTTTTGGGGTTTTTTCTTCCTTTTAAAAAATTTTTCCCCAAAAAAAATTTTAAAAATTTTAAAAATTCCCCAAACCTTCCCCCAAACTTTTTTTTAATTTTTAAAAATTTCTTTTTTTTAAAATTTTTCATTTCCTTTTTTCTTTTTAATTTTTTCAAAGGTTTTAAAAAAAATTTTTTTTTTCCAATTTTTTTGGGGGCCCCAAATTTTTTTTTTTAAAAAACCTTAAAATTTTTGGTTGGAAAAAATTATTTGGGTTTTTGTTTAAATTTTTAAAAAAAAACCCCCCTTTTTGGGGGAAAAAACCCCCTTTTTTTTAAATTTTAAATTTTGGGTTAAAAATTAAAACCCCCCGGTTTTTGTAAAAGGAAACCAATTTTTTTTTTTTAAAAAAAAAAATTTTTCCTTTTTTAAAGAATTTTTTTTTTCCCCCCCATTTTGGTTTTAAAACCCATTTTTATTTGGTTTTTTTTTAAAACCCTTGTTTCCCTTTGGCCCCCCCCCCCAAAAAAAAACCCCTTTCCCTTAAAAAAAATTTTCAATTGGGCCCTTTAAATTTTTTTTTTAAAATTTTTTGGAAAAATTCCTATTTAAACTTTTCCTTTTAAATTTTTTTTTTTTGGTTTTTCAGAAAAAAGGGGCCTTTTTTTTAAAAACCCCCAAAAAATTTTTAAAATTAAATGGAAATTTTTAAAATTTAAAATTTCCTTTTGGGTAGGGGGAAAAATTAAAATTTCCCTTTTTCCTTAAAACCCCTTTCCCCCCCCTTTTTTTTTTTTTTTCCAAAAAAAATTTTTTTAAATTTAAAAAATTACATTTTTTTTAAAAGGAAAAAACAATTTTAAAACCCCCTTTTAATTGGTTTTAAAATTTTAAATTTAAATTTTTTGCCTGAAATTGGTTAAAAAATTAAAATTTTTTTTTTCAATTTTTTCCCAATTTTAAAAAAAATTTTAAAAACAATTTGGGAAACCTTTTTTTTTTTTTTTTAAAAATTTTTTTTTTTTTAAGGTTTTTAAAAGAAAACCAAAAGGGGGAAAAAGAATTTTTTAAAAAAATTTTAAATAAATTTCTTTCTTTTAAAAAATTTTTTTACCCTTATAAAAAAAATTTTAAACCCTTTAATTTTATAAAATTTTAATTTTAAAAAACCCCCCCAAAAAAAAAAAATTAAAAAAAAAAAAAATTTTTTTTTGGGCCAAAAAGGGAAAAAAAAAAAAAAATTTTTTTAAAATTTTTTTTCCCCCCCAAAAATTCCCTTTAAAAAGGAAAATTTTTTTTTTTTAATTAAAATTTTAATTTTGGAAAAATTTTTTAAAAGGTTGCCCCGGGCCCCCCAAAAAAAGGCCCCCCAAAAAAAAACCCGAAAATAAAAAAAACCCCCCAAAAAAGGGATTAAAAGAAAGGGAAAAAAAAAAAAAAAAGGGTTTTAACCTTTGGGAACCTTTTGGGAAAAGTTTTGGGAATTTTTCCCAAATTTTTTTGGAAAAACCCCCTTTTTTTAAAAACCCGGGTTTTCCCCCCTTTTTTTTCCAAAAATTTTCCCCGAAACCCGGTTTTTTTCCCCTTTCCCGGGAAAATTTTTCCCCCCAAAATATTGAAGGGTTTTTTTGGGAACTTTTAAAAAAAAGGAAAAAATTTTTTGTCCCTTTTAAACAAATTTCCATTTTTCCGGGTTTTTGTTTCCCCCCCCTTTTTTCCCTTTTTGGGTTTTTTTTTTTCCGGGAAAACCCCGGGAAATTGGGGTTTTTTAAAAAAGGGTTCCAAATTTTCCTAAAGGTTTGGAAAGGGGGTTTTTGGGTTTTGAAAACCCTTTTTTTCAAAATTTTTAATAAAAATTTTTTGGGGGGGGGGGGGTCTAATTAACAGTAATTTCCTCATTGTTCTACTGTGATATTGGCCTGCCCAACTTTGAAAATCAGGAATGTTTCCCAGCCTTAAATATGACTTAAGAGGCTGTTCATGTTCATTCTGGTCATATATTTATGATCATTCCAACAGAACATGAAGGCAGCATAAAGCCATATGTTGTAGATCCCAAAGTGGTTCCCTTTTCTATTCGAGGTTCCATCTCTCCTTGGAGAACAGAATTAACAGGAATTAATCTGGTAGGGAAGGGGTTTGTGGCAGGAGAACAGCTGTGAATGACTGAGCGGTTTCACGTCAAATCACATCAAGGCAAGAATGAATGACAGCTGGTCTCTGTAAAACACTGCTGCTCACCATTTGGGCAAATGCCTAAAAGAGTTGTCTGTCCACCTTTTTTCTGAACGGCTTGATTGGTATTTAAATTGCTAATATTATTTTCCTGACGGATAAACACACAATTGCTGTGTATTTATTTATCCATCAGGAACATAATATAATGCTTGGTATTTTAATGTAACATTGGTATCACAAGAATCAACAAAATCACTTTTTAGTCCATTATCTGTGTTCTGTTCCTCCTAATTGTTTTCTTTCTTTCTTGTATTTCGCTGTTAATTAGTTTTAGTCTGCTCTCCTGTTTCTTTATCAAATACTCACATTTCTTTCCTGATTTTTGCACAAGGCACTTTAATACGTAATTGTCGTAAATGTTTTATTTATAAAGTGCAGGTCGCTGTACAAGGAGAAAATACATAAACAAAGCTTCAATCATAAATACATGCGATAGTATACAGTACATACATACATACATATATAAATGCATACATATAAATACAAAGAGACTTAACAGTAAAACCAGAAGCACAACAACACAACACATCCCAGTAATTTCACAGCAAAACATTAATCAGAAGAAGGCTGGAAATACTGTAAGAAAAGATAGATTTTTAGTTGAGATTTGAATGACGATATAGTGAGGGTGTCGTGAAGAATTGGTGGATGAAGAGCTACATCACTGAATAGATCTACCACCCACTGATACGAGATGAAAACAAGGTACAGTAAGCAGGTTTGCATCAGATGATGCATAGAGTGAGACGGTAATGCAGCAGTTTAGATAAAATAGGGAGCAAGTCCATGAAGAATTCAAAAGTTACCAAAATAATTTTATACTGAATGCGAACAGAAACAGGCAACCATTGTAGATTATAAAGTAAAGGGTAAAGTGTTTAACACATCAATAATGTTGTTGCTGAAAGACTATTTGAGCTTCTGGGATTATTCTGGGATAGTAATTTGTTAAAACTTCTACACCTCTAAGGTTGCTTTTGATGTTCAATGGTTGAGGAGTAAGGAGAATAATGTCACCTTATTGTGCCCAGTTACTCCTGTATTTCAAGAAAAGGACCATGGGACACTGTAAAAAGGTGGACAGACACCAACACAGTGTCTTGAGTTTGCTCACTTATTCAGTGGGCTATATTGGTGCAGTAATGTAAGGAATAGTGAATGAAGTTATAGAGGTCATTTTGAAATACAGCCCAAGATGCATGATTTATTTTCCCATAAAACCAGTTATCCCATCCCAAAGCCATGAGTCCACATGCAGTTACCTGTCAAGAAAAGTTCAAACTTCCTGGATTTAGTTCAGAAAAATCTTTGGATTTAAATAATAGTAATGCTACATGTCAAACTGTATTACTATGGAGTAAGGTTAAAGTCAGGGTGTAGGTTGGAGTTTGGGGTACATTGGGTAAACAATGTAATCTTCTGAATCAGCTGTGGGGTGGGGTTTGTGTTTAAATGGTTTCAGGGAGAGAGAAAAATCACACTTCCACAACCTAAAATGAAAGGGTCAAAAAAGGGAGACATATAACATTTGAACTGCTGGTGTGCCTCCAGGAATATGGTTGGGAAATACTAGTCTATTGCCACACACATGCAGAGATAAGACATTGCACATCAGTACTTCAAAATGTGACCAAAACAAGGAAGTAAAAACAATCACCTCTGAACCTGCTGACTTGAAACATTAGAAGCCTAGAATAAGGCCAGCAGTGGAAAACTGCTCTGAGAGTGCCAGCATCAGCATGCTGTAGCAGTGACCATGAAAACAGCCATTAACCCACATTCACTGATAAACTTTTTGGCATAAAGTTATTTTTTTTTCTTCTTCTAAGAATCACATTTCTGGGATTATGCATAAAAAAAACTGAAGAAAAGCGTGTTCTTTCTTCTGCATGAGTCAGACTTAGGAAATCCTGAATAAAAAAGGAAGGGTGGAATCTAATAGATTCATTTTCACTTCATCGGATGATGTAAAGCTCCATTGAGTTATCTCAAAAATCTAAATTCTATAATTCAGTTTATATAAGCATGGGGCTGCCAAATATAAAAATGCCATAAAAGTAAAAGCAGAGGTGGAAATTAACTAATTAATAAATAGCCCTTAAAATAAGCCATTAACTGTGATCATTATGAACTTGTTTAAAACATAAAATACATTTACTTACATATATTTGTGTATCTGAATAGCTACAGTTTTGCCATGAATAGTAATTTTGCATGCAAATTCAGTGTCTCAGAAAATTAGAATATTTCATAAGATCAATAAAAAAGGATATTTTAAACAGAAATGTCAGGCTTCTGAAAAGTATGTTAGTTTCTATGCACTCAATACTTGGTTGGGCCTCCTTTTGCATGAATGCTCAGGTGTAATGGAAGCCCAGGTTGCTTTGATAGCAGCCTTCATGTCATCTGCATTGTTGGGTCTGGTGTCTTTCATCTTCCTCTTGACAATACCCCAAATATTCTCTATGTGATTCAGGTCAGGCACAATTTGCTGTTCAATCAAGCACAGTAACACCATGGTCACTGAACCAGCTTTTGGTACCTTTGGCAGTGTGTGCAGGTGCCAAGTCCTGCTGGAAAATGAAATCAGCATCGCCATAAAGCTTGTCAGCAAAAGGAAGCATGAAGTGCTCTAAAATTTCCTGGTAGACTGTGGACTTCAGAAAACACAGTGGACCAACACCAGCAGATGACATGGCAGCCCAAATCATCACTGACTGTGGAAACTTCACACTGGACTTCAAGCAACATGGATTCTGTGCCTCTCCACCCTTCCTCCAGACTCTGGGACCTTGATTTCCAAATGAAATGCTAATTTTATTTTCATCTGAAAAGAGGACTTTGGACCACTGAGCAACAGTCCAGTTCTTTTTCTCCTTAGCCCAGGAAAGATTCTTCTGACGATGTTTCTGTTTCAGAAGTGGCTTGGTAGCCCTATTCCTGAAGATGTCTGAGCGTGGTGACTCTTGATGCACTGCATCCAGCTTCAGTTCACTCCTTGTGAAGCTCTCTCAAGTGTTTGAATCGGCTTTGCTTGACAGCATTCTCAAGCTTGGGGTCATCCCTGTTGCTTGTGCGCATTTTCCTACCGAATTTCTTTCTTCCAGTCAACTTTACATTTAATATGCTTTGATACAGCACTCCTTGAACAGCCACCCCTTTCAGTAAAGACCCTCTGTGGCTTACCATCTTTGTGGAGGGTGTCAATGATCATCTTCTGGACCATTGCCAAGTCAGCAGTGTTCCCCATTATTGTGGTTTCAAAGAACAAGAGATACCCACAATTTATACTGTATGGATGGCCATTTATTGAAACTCAAATTTAAATATTCGAATATTTTGAGATTCTGATTTTAGTTTGTGTTTTACTTTACATGTAATGAATCTAGAATATATGAAAGTTTCACTTTTTGAAATAAGTTACAAGAAAATTGAACTTTTCAACCATATTCTAATTTTCTAATTCTTGTTTATGACTTGAAGCTTAAAGTTGAGAACTTGCAACTCGACTTGGACTTAATCGTCATGACTCTGGACTAGGGTGACCACCCGTCCCGCGTAGCGCGTGCGCGCACAGCGTTTGAAGCCCAATTTATGCGTCCCGCAAATTGAGACCGTGTCACGCATAATCAATGCTTGCTCAAAAAAAAAAAGTTGGTCACTCTATATCCTCGAGCCCCAGGCAGCCAAACGAATATTACTTGACAGTTCAGCACGCTACTGTTGCCACACCCCACCCCTCAGTTGAACTGCTGACTAGGTCGTTGTCAACTTTTTGTTGTTGTCATGACAGCGCAGCACGTGCATACCAGACACCTGGGAAGGACCAAAGTCACTATGGCAGCTGTTCAAGGATGACCAGGATGGTGAGGTCAACCCCCTTGATCTACAGGTAATTAATTTTAATTGCACTCCACTTTTTTTTTTCATCTAAATGTTACTACATGAAACAGGGATTAGTGAAATGATGATAATGCAAACAGTGCCCACACATGATCATTGACTCTCCTTACTTCTTTTAGGTTTACCTGTCCTTCCTCAGCAAGGGCTGAAGATTTTCCACAACACTGTGCTGGTGCTGGAGCGAGAAGATGGGACTGTCTGTGAGCTCTACGATATGATGTTCACCCTAAAAACCAAGCTACAGCAACGACAGAGTGATGGTTTCTTTGGGGCCCAGACGGGTGTACTCCTCCAGCAGTTTCCAGACAGACAGGCAGCTGTGCCAGGAGGACATGTGCAACTTCTACCAGTCCTCTCTTACCTACCTGGAGCAGCGCTATGACTTCTCAGACTCCAACTACCAGAAGAAAGTGGCTAGCCTGGCACTAAAGAAGAGCCCATTCAACTTCTCCCATCTCTGTGAAGCTGTAGAGGTCCTGCAGCTAAGCAAGAAGTTGGACATGGATGCGCTATATGATGAGTATTGTGTCGTTCTGCCACACCAACAGGCCATCGTGCAGTCTGGAGCTACAGTCGTGGAGAAGTGGGCCACCTTACTCAAGCACACACACACACACCAAACATGACAGCATTAGCTTCTTTCCTTTTGAGTGTACCAATCACCAATGCTTCAGTGGAGAGGGTCTATTCACTGATGACAGGATACTGGACGGACACAAGGAACAGATGTTCGGTAAACCTCATCAAGTCAGAAATCCAGGTGAAGAGCAACTTCACATTCAGTTGCAAGGACTTCTACACTTATGTAGTGAAAGAGAAGGTTCTCCTCAATGCTGTACGATCCAACAAGAAATACAAGTTCAAGAAGAAACCTGAAGGTAAGAAACCTAGTTATGTAAGACCCCATTTGTCTAAGATAAAGTTTGATTGATTTTGAACATTGGTGGACTGTCTACAGGGGTGCAAATGTGTCACTTTTAGGAAACAGTAGCCTTTTAGGTCAAAATATGTCATTGTTTTGCATAGGATTGTATCTTGGCACCTTTTTGTATTGTTGTCACCTTGTGATGGTGATGGGTTTGCACTCCTCTGTCTATACTGGAAAACCATTTGGAAGCTTATCATAAAAATGAATGTTGCTTTAATTCTGTCTCTTATCTTTCTTCCTTATTTGATTCAGATGCTGGTGAAAAGGTTTGAGTCCTAAAGGTGTCCCCAAAGTCCTAAAGGTGTCCCCAGAACACTGAACAGTTTTTTTTCCTGCGCCTGCCTTTACTAACATGCAAGTTCACGATCCTTCCTCCCCCTTCTCGTTCCGTGAACCTCTGGAGTTGTGAGTTAAGATTTTTTTTTTTTTTTTAACTGTTCCTTTGGTGTTGAGCAACTACAATTCCTGTTAATCCTATAATTTTATATTATAATTTATTTAAAGTGAATAAATTGTAATGAAAAATAAATAAAATTAAATAGCTAAAGTAAATCGTAAGTGGAAGTGCATCTGTCAATTCATTGAATGTTCAAAATATGATGAATCTTTATTTAGAAAAAAATACACATTGGTTGGCCTATTCATGAGCATACATCAGCAATTACACGTGTTTAGGGGAATAGGGCATTATTAATATACCATGTAAGGTGGTATGTGCTAGAAATGGGTAAACCACTATCAGTGAGTCTGCCCGTGGGGTGGGGGCACCGCCGCGCCAGGCAGTGTTCCACATTGTCCCTCAGAAACATACCCCTTGTCCCCCCTTGAGCTTATTAGCAGGTGGTCACCCTACTCGGGACTTGACTGTCTTGACTCGGGACTTGACTCGAGATTTACTTGTGACTTGCAAAACAGTGACTTGGTCCCACCTCTGCTTAACTGTGACTTGCTGTTATATAACCACCTACTGGTGGTTTTAATTTCACATTTAAAGTATCTTCTTTTTTTTCTTTTTTTTTTTTTAAACGAGTATTCAACATCTTATAATATTCCTTAAAAAACCAAAAGCAGAAAAAAATAAGATAGCAATGAGGCCTATTATAGCTTATCGATAAGCAGTGTGGTAAAGCTCAAATATACAGTCCAGGGTCGTAAATAGTTAAGTTGGAAGATGAAATCAGTTCTTGAGCAAAGGCCTTTAAAAAAGCTAATGTAAGCAAATGCTGGAAACCCCCATCACTGGTACAAACTGCTCACATGATCTGTACTGGCACTTCCTTCTTCTTTTCATCATTATTTAATTTCATTTATATATATATATATATATTTTTTTTTTTTACATAGTTGTTTTAAAATATCGAATTTGTATTTACATTTAATAAATAATTTTAAAATGCTGTTAATGTGAATAAGTATGATTTGCATACTGCTTGTTTACAATAATAAATATGCTATTTGAGTGTAGTGATGAAACATGTTTTCTCAAAAATGTTCAAGTGTACAAAAGAAAACCTCCATTTTACTTGCTTCCTCTAATTATTCCTTCTAAACCTCACAGTACAGATGGCAGGAATGGGGGCTCATTATAACTTGTATGCGTCAGAACTGATTAACAAGAGGACATTGGATGAGTAGGTAATTTTCTTTAATGGTTTTCAGATCTTGACATAAGAGTAAAGCAATGCAGCACTTTGTGTTAAAGTCAAAATGTATTTGTTGCTACTTGAAACAAGCCCCTCACAAGTCTGAATCACAGTCACACCAAACATGTGACCAGACTCTTCCTGTCTGTGTTCTACGTCTCATCTTACATGTTATTCTTTTAGTGAAATTCCCCTGATGCACTCTCCTTTGGTTGGTTTTACACAGGCGGAACTTTAAAAATTTCAAAATTGGAAACTGGTTCGGTTTTGGGTTTGGTGAATTCTTTTGTTTCAAATAATGAAAAAGGAAACGGTTTTGGTTTGGGAATTAGTTTGGGCTTTCAATTAACCCTGAAGAAAAAAATTGATTTAAACTTAATTTTAGAGAATTAAAATTTTTTCTTAATTTATTTAAGGAAAAAAAATAGTTTTTAAAGGCAATCATATTTGTTTATTGCAATAAAATTTTTTCTGTTACCTTTATTTTAGGAACCAATTCTCCCACCCATAAAGTTCCTTTTACAATTTTAATAATTGGTTGGGTTTATTAAAGTCTTATAAAAATTGGCCCCAAATTTAAATTACCATTTTTAAGAAAACCTTAATTTCCCCATTTAAAACCTTTAACAATATTACTAATTATTTAAAAAATTAAAGCAAATTAGGAAATTTAATTAAAAAAGTCGAAGTAAAAATTTTGGTAAAGTAAAAATTTGGACCAAATGTTTCTGTAAAAACCAAATTTTTCAAATTTTAACAATATGTAGGCTATTATTTAAAAACCATTAAAACTTATCATTTTAATTAAACAATTAGTACTTTTGCAGGTTAAAATTATTTTAAATAAAAGTTTTAAGGTTAAAATAAAAAGGCACCTTTTTACTGTGGAAAAGGCAAAGGTTTGTTGGCAAAATTCGTTACAATAATTAAGGCTAATTAAAAAGGCCTTAAAGATTTATTAAATTTTAACAGAAATCTTTTTGAAGGCCTTTAAATGCAGGTTGGAACACCCGCAAATGCTGTGTAAAGGGAAAAGTCTCCCTCAAAATTGGTTAAAAGTGAAAAGACGTTTCTTTAAGGTTTTAATAGGGAGGCCGGCGGGAAGGGCAGGAAATTTACAGTTCGAAATTAATCAAAAGAATTATTAAAGGGTTTTATTAAAATTATAACAAAAAACTTTTTTGAAATGGCAACAAATTAAATGGCTTGAAAAGGTTTAACCATGGAAATAAAACTTTGGTTTGCAAATGGTATAATCCCAAAAAATGGTTCTCTTTTCAAAAAAAGGGAATTTTGTTAAAGTTTCGAACAAGAATTTGAAAATATCCCAAATGGTTTTTTATTGAAATCGGAACACGGGGAAAGGGAAACAAAATTTAAATTTGGAAATTAATTTAAAGAAAATTAACCGTGGTTTTTTTATTATTTAAATATAACAAAAAAACAAGGGCCTATGTTAAACTCGGCTATAACAAATTAACCAAGGTCTTGCCAACATAGTTTAACCTTTGGATGGTAAAACTTTGGATGCAAATGGTTTAGTTAAAAACCCAAAAACCAAAGGTTACCTAATTTTTAACAAATAAAACCAAATTTTAATTTTTGGGTTAACTATCCCTTTGTTTTTAAAGAATTTTTAGGAATTATTCAAGAATTTAAAGGCCTTTGTTCCCTATTGTAACCGGTTAACCGAATAAAGGCCGGAAAACCCAAAAAGTTAATTTGGAAACTTACAAATTGAGACCCAATCAACTTGGGCCGTGTTTTTTTTATTATTTAAATAATAAATATCTGTATATTTATATTAACCAAATTAATGGCCTATATTATTTTTTTCCGTTTAAAGGGAATTCTTAAAATTAAATTTTTTATCTGCTTCCCCAAACTCCAAGTGTAGGTACTTTGTTTCCTTAGGAAACAAATCAACCAAATTTTTTAAAAAAATTTAGCCCCAACCATTTGGAAATTTGGGATTTACCTTTTTAATTAAAACCCAAAAAACATAAATTAAACATTACCACCCTTCAAATGACAAATTTTTGAAAGCTTAAGTAAGAAAAAATCGTTTCCTGTTGCCAAGATACCTGAAAACCCAAATATTTAAATATAATTTTTTTAACCTTTAATTAAAAGAAAATAAGGTCCTTGAGGCCTTTACCAAAACCGGCCTGACCCTGCCAACTGCTCTAATTGTTTAGACAATGACCCAACCCCCTCTTCTGTCCCACCCGTTGGTTTCACTATTGTTTAGAATGGCTTTGGGGCATTGCTAATAGCAACTGCCAAAAGGTTTGAGTTAAAAAAATTCCTTCCTTTAAAAAACCCAAAGCAACCTTGGATCCCTTGGGGTAAGCAAATAAAAATAAATTTTCAAAATTTTGGGGAATTATTTTAAGGAAACAATATTTTAGGAAAAAAGTTAATGAACTTTAAAGTCAAACTTTTCTTTTAAATACTGGGTGATTTAAATGAATTTAAAGGTCTGGGGAAAATTACAAAAGTAAGTTTGGAAACAAGGCAAAATAGTTCTTTTAATCAAAACTTTGGGAACCTTTGGTTAAATTTTAAGATAAATTTAAGCCCAAATAATGACCAAATCCGGCAATTCGGTTGTTGCATTTTTAACTATTGGGGCCCAAATTTGAGGGCGGTTTATGGATGGCATGGTTTTAGCAAGCAACTTTTGGTTTAAACCTTTTATTTGTGGCCCCAATGGAAACTTTCCTAAAAAATTTTTTTGGTTAAAACAAAATCAAATTTTTAAAATATTTTCAAAAATTTTTGGGCCCCACACATTTTAATTTTTATTTTTATTTTTTAAACTTGAACCCAAAAAATTTGGAAATGAAATTTTTCCGGGGACTAATCCAAAAATTGAACAAAAATTTTGTTTAAAAATAAACAATTTGTTAGTCAATGAACAAAAGGTAATTTTCGTTGTGAAAGCTTTAACTTCCGAAACATTTTAAATTCAAAATGAGGTTTTTTAAGGGTTTAAAATTGGGGAAAAAAAAAATTTAAAAGGTCTTGTGTTGTTGTTTGGGTTTGTTTGTTTGATCATGGTTAAATGCCTAAATTGTTTAATGGGCAACAGAAACCTTCTTTTCCCACCCTTTTTAAAGTGAGGAATCTTTGGCCGGATATTTTGGGGACAATTCCTTTTGGGAACTGCCAAAAAGGCCTTCCAACAATTCCAAAAGGAAATTTGTGACCTGGCCCATTTCCAAAACCATAAACCCTAACAAAGAAAAAATGATCAATTCTAAATAAAATCGGCCCAAAGAGGAAATAATTAAAAAGAGGAAGATTTTCAAAAAAATTTGGGAAGGATTTGGATTGGAGTAGAGGAAACAATAATTTGGGAAAAACCAAGGATTAATGTTCTTTTGAAATAAACCTTTTGGATTTTGGAAAATATGGGCAGGTTTAAAGTTTTAATGGAAAACTGGTGGAAATTGAGAATTTATTTTGTAATGTTTGTCAGGTTTTCAAAGGAAAATTGTCTTTTTTGGTTGGAAATTCAAAACAACTTATGTTTGGCAAATTTTAAGCGTAAAAAGGGATTGTCCCAAATAAAATTATTTAAATTGGACATTATTCTTAAAAATTGGTTGCCTTTAATTTTTGGTTCTTCCAAATTTAGGCAAGGTTTTTAAGGAACCTTCTTTTACCACAAATTTTTTTTTAAATAAACTTGATTTAAATTTTAATGGAACCAAACAAAAAGGACATTTCTCTAAATTTATTTTTTTTGGTTCCAAAAACCAAAACCTGTAACATTTTTTGAAACCAAATTTTAATTTTTGGGTTCAACAAAAATCTTTATTTTAAAACTTTGGCTTCTTTATTCTGGGTAATTTTTAACCAAACCATTTGGCCCAAATTATAAAAAAATAAGCAAAGGGTTCCAAACTGGTTGGAAATATCCAAAAAAGACCTTTATCAAAAATTTAATAAAATGAATAAAAAATTAAATCTTTTTTAAAACAAATTACAAGATCCATTTTCCATTCCACCCGAATTTGTTTAAATTCTTTTTGTTTGTTTCCTTTGAATTTTTTGAAATTTAACAGTAAATTAAGGGAGACGGGGAGTAAAAATTTTTAAAGGGAAAACCTAAACCCCGGTGGGTTGGTGGTTGGTTGTGTGGGTGGTGGGTGGGGGGGGGGGGGGGGGTTGGTTTATGGCGGTTAAAAGGCAACTAAATTGGTTTAACCCAAGGTCAACAGAAACCAAAAGGCTTTTAAACCTTTTAAAAGTTGAAAGGGGAATACTTTAAAGGTTAAAGGAGAATTTTGGGTACAATTTCACTTTTGGTTTCAGCCAAATAGGATGTTTGCCAACAGGCAAACATTGGGAAATTGTTACAAGCCGCATTCCAAAAAAAAACAAAACAAGCAAATTTGAAAAAAAGCTCAAGTAATCATAATTTAAATAAACAGGCCTCAAGGGATAAATAAATTCAAACCCAAAGATCTTGTTCCATTTTTTTTACATTTAACAATTTGGATTTTTTGTTAGAAGAATTAATTAAAAGGGAATTTCAAAGGTTTGAATTTCAACTTATGCCTTATTTTTGAAAAAAACCATTGTTTTCTTTTTTGGTAAAAATATTTTTAGGTTTTTTTTTTTTCCAAACATTAGAAAATTTGTTTCCAAAGAAAGAGCTGTTTTTAATGCTGTGGTGGTAAAAATATCTTCCTTTAGGTTTAACTTTAACTTACCAAACAACTTTTGTTTCAAATTGTAAGCTGTAATTTTAAAGGGAAAACCCCAAAAAAATTTTATTTATTACAACTTATACAACTCTTAAAAAAAAAGGGTGTTATTTTGGGTTTAAAAGAAGGACCCAAATCAGGAGGTTTCTTTTAAAACCCTTTCAAACCAAAAATACCCCTTTTTTAAAAAAATGGCTTGGATGGAAAGGCCAATGGAAACCATTTAAGACAAAAAGGTTAACAACCCACTGGAAGCAAACCAAATTTTTAAAGGGAGGCCAAATGAAAGGGAACCAAAAACACCTGGGGAAAATTTTCAATTAAACCTAAAAGATTTTGGGTTAAGAAAATTGCTTTACACCAAAAAAACTGGAAGAAACGTTTGGTTCCTAAACAAAACCAAGGAATGGGAAACCAAACCACCAGGCCCATGGTCCAAAAAACAATGGAACAATAAGGAAACCCAAAACTGTTCCAAAACAACAGAAAGCCGCAAGCCAATGAAAATTTCGGGTGAAAGAAAGAAAACATTAAATCCCAAACCAAATTAAAACCAACCTCCTTGCAACACCCACATTTGGAAAGGTTTTGTTTGGGTTCCAGGAACCCGGCCCGCACTCAACAAGATAAAAAAGGGAGCGCGAGGGCCAAGGACAGAACCGAAATAAGCTGGTTGCCGGAATCCAAACACCAGCCCACACAAACCGGTCGAAGGGACGGCACCTTGAGCCAACTGAAGCCGGCGTAAGGAAAACCCGGGACAGAAATGGGAGTATCGGGCCTGAAAAACCTGGAATAACACTGGCCAATGAAGAACCCCACAAGGCCTCTTCCTTTGAATTCCAAGCCCAAAAAATTTGGATTTTGAAGGAACCTTTAAAATAAAATCATTTCGGTCTGCCTCAAATGAATTAAAGGTTAAAGGAAAACTTGGGAAACTCCTTTAAAACGTTTTGTTTTAAAATGTTTGTTAAAATTCAAAAATCCTGGGTAAAATTAAAATTAATAAAACCTTTTTAAAGACACTAAAAGAAAAAACACAAAGACACTTAAATTTTTTTAAAAAAATTTGGTAAACTTAAACATTAAAATTTAAGTAAATTGTAAAATAAAAAATAAATAAAAACAATTCAAATTGAAAAATTTTTTTTTATTTTAATTTTATACAAATTTAATTTTTTTTCACCAAGAACCCATTTTATTTTTTTTAAAAGGGAAACAAGGTTTAAAAAAAATTTTTCAATCAAATCCCTTCATGTTTTGAAAAAAAAATAATGTTTTTCTTCCCTGGGAACATTAAAAGTTGAATTTTTTAAATTTTTTATTTTAAACCAAAAAAAAATTTGAAAATATTATTGTTTTTAAAGAAAGAAGCATTGGTTTTTTAAGACTTTAAGAAAAATCCACTTAAAACCCATTTGGTTGAACTTTTATTAATTATCAATTTATTTTTTTCTTCCCTTGTATTACCAAAAGGAGGCTGTTTTTTTCTTGGAAAACAAAAAAAAAACACAACCAAAATTTAATTTTTCCTAAAATTCTTTGAAGCTGGGTTTCAAGGATTAAAAAAGGGAAAAAATTTTTCCTGAAAGGCCACTTCCCTACCTGTTTTAATTTTCCAAAGTTTCCAAAAAATTAGGGTTAATTTTTGTGAAGGAACAATTAAAATAATAATTAATAATTTGGCTGTTCCTCCATATTAAATTTAGTTAATAAAATTTAAAACTAAAATTTAAAAACTTTTTTTTCTTTAAAAAAATTTAAATTAAAATATTTCAAATATACCTTTAAAACTTAAAATTAATTTCTTTAAAACGCTTTACTAAAATTGCCAAAACAATTTCCAAGGTTACTTTAAAATTTTCAAAATTTAAAAAATTTTTGGGTAAAAAATTAAACATTTAAAATTTAAATTATTAGTTAAAATTTATTTTTTAAATTAAATTTAAAAATTTCAAAGGTAATTTTTTTTTTTTTTTTATTATTTTAAATTTTTTTTCTTTTAATTTTTTATTTTTCAACTGAACTTTAAATTTTGGATGGTGTTGTGTTTGTTTTAAAGGAAAAAGGGTTTTAGAACCAAAATTTATTTTTAAGTCCCAAATTTACAATTTTTGGAAATTTTTTGGAAAGGAATATCTAGTTTTCCCTTGAGGCCCGGTTGGAAATTAAATTTTGAAGGGAATTTGTTTTTGAATTTAAACCAAAGGGAAAGGAAATTTAAAGAAAACATAATTCATTGATTTAAAATTTGGAAAGGATTAAAATTCTTGGTAACCTGTTTTGATCCTTAAGGAAAAGTTTCTCAAGTTCCTTGGGCAAAGGAACTGGTTTCCTAAAACTTCTTTTATTCTTAATATTTCAAGGTGCCTTTTATGGTTTTGTTCTTTAGGGCCCAAGGTGATTTAAATTCACCTTGGGAAAGAACTTTGATTTTTTTTCTTGGTAAAATCTGTTTTAATGGTTTTGAATTTTAAAACAGAAACCAACCAAAATAATTTGTTTTAAAATGGCTTTAAATTTGCTGTTTACTTTAATTGGAATTAAAAATTTAGCAATTTAATTTAGTTTTTTTCCTTTAATTCCACTTGCCTTTAAACCCAATTACAATTTTTCAATTTCTTTTCTTTAATGTTTTCATAAAATTTGAAGGGTTCTTTTTTAATTTACTTTATGTAAAATTCCTTTATATTTCCTATCTTTTGCATTTTAAAAAATTAAACTTAAACAAAATTTTCATTGGATTTGTATGGAACCAATTTTTGGGCTTTAAAAAAACCATTAAATTACAAAAATTTTTTCAAATCAAAAAAATTTGGCCCTTTTTTTTTAATTTGGGCCTTTTTTAAAAATTTTTTTTTTTCCCCAATTGGTATTTTTGTTTTTTTTAAAAACCCCCCTTTGGTTTATTTTTTTTTTTAAATTTTTTTAAAACCAAAAAAAAAATTTTTCTTTTTAATTTACTTTTTTTCCCCAAATTTTTTCCTTTTTGTTTTTTTAAAATTTTTTTTTTCCCCCTTTTTTTTAAAAATTTTTTTGATTTTTCCAAAATTTTAAATTTTTTTTTTTTTTTAAAAAAAAAAAAAATTTTTTTTTTTTTTTTTAAAAAAAAAAAAAATTTTAAAAAAAAAAACCCCAAAAATTTTTAAAAAAATTTTTAAAAATTTGGGGTTTTAAAAAATTTTTTTAATTTTTTGGGGAAAAAAATTTAAAATTTTTAATTTTAATTTTTAAAAACCAATTGGGAAAAAAAAAAAAAATTTTGGGGTTTTTAAAAAATTTTTTTTTAAAAAAATTTTTTAAAAAATTTTTTTAACCCCAAAAAAAATTTTGAAAAAAAGGGTTTTTAAAAATTTTTTTGGGGAAATTTTGGGGAAATTTTTTAATTTTTTTTTCCCTTTTTGGGCAAAAATTTTTTAGGGAAAATTTAAAAACCCCAATTTTTGGGTTTTAAAAAAAAAACCCAAAAAAAAACCCAAAAAATTTTTTTCCCTTTTTTTTTTTGGGAAAAAAAAAAAAAGCCCCTTTTGGTTTTTTTTTTTTCCCCCCCCCCTTTTTTAAAAAAAAAAGGGGGGATTTTTTGGGTTTTTAAATCCCCAAAAAAAAAAAATTTAAATTTTTTTAAATTTTAAAATTAAATTTTTAAAAACTGGGGGGGGTTTTTTTTTTGGGGGGAAAAAAAAACCCCCCTAAAAAAAAAAAAAACATTTTTTTTAAATTTTGGGGGTTTTTTTGAACAAAAAAAAATTTAAAAAAAAAAAAAAAGGAAAAAAAAATTAAAAAACCCCTTTAAAAAAAAGGTTAACCAAAAAACCCTCCCTTTTCCCAAATTTTGGGGGAAAAAAAAAAAAAAATTTTTTGGGTTTTTTTTTTTTCCTTTTTAAAAGGGGGAAATTTTAAAAAAAAAAAAATTTTTCCCAAAATTTTTTGGGGGGGCCCCAAAAAAATTTTCCAAAAATTTTTTTTAAAAAAAAGGGGAAAAAAAAAAAAATTTTTTTTTTTGGCCTTTTGGGCCAAAAAAAAAAGGGGGGTTTTAAAATTTTTTAAAAAAATGGAAAAAAAAAAAACCCTTTTTTTGGGTTCGGAAAGGGTTTTTGGCCAAAATTTTTTTCCCAAATTTATTTTAAAATTTTTTTTTAAAAAAAAAAAAAAAAAAAAAAAATTTTTTTTTGAAAAACCCCCAAACCGGGGGCCCTTTTAAAGAATTGTTCGGTTTTTTTTTTTTTTTTTTTTTTTTTTTTTCCCCCTTTTTTTTTTTCCCCCCTTTTAAATTTTTTTTTGGTTTTAAAAAACCCCCCCTTTTTGGTTTTTGGGTTTTTTCCCTTTTTTTCCCTTTTAAAAATTTTTAAAACCCCCTTTTTTTTCCAAAAAAAAAATTTTCCCAAATTTTAAAGGTTTGGGAAAAAAAAAAAAAAAAAAAAAAAACCCCCTTTTAAAAAAAATTTTGGAAAAAAACATTTTTTCCCCCAAAATTCCCCCTTTTAAAAAAAAAAAAAAAACCCCCCAAAAAGGGTTTTCCCCAAAAAAAATTTCCCCCAAAAAGGGGGAAAAAAAAGGGTTTTTTTTTGAAAGGTTTGGGGGTGCTTTGGAAGGGGGGTTTTTCCCCCTTTCCAAAATTTTCCTTTTTAACCCCCCTTTTTTCCCCGGGTTTTTTTTTTTTTTAAAAATTTTTTTCCAAAAAAAAAAAGGGGGCCCCTTTTTTTAAAAATTTTTTTGGGGGGAAAAAGGGCCAAAAACCGGAAAAAAATTTTTGGGGGAAATTTTTAAAAAAAAATTTTTTTTGGGTTTTTTTTGGGTTTTTTTAAATTTTTTTGGGAAAATTTTTTTTAAAAATTTAAAAAAATTTTCCCTTT